>SMGT01009871.1:241216-262438 GCA_004794575.1 Lanistes nyassanus | reverse complement strand
GTGTGTGTGTGTGTGTGTGTGTGTGTGTGTGTGTGTGTGTGTGTGTGTGTGTGTGTATGTTGTAGATTTTAGCTTAAAGAATTGTTTACATGTGTGCTGACATACACCATTATGATCGTCGTTATGGTCAATAGCATTATCACCAACAACATTAACAATATCATAAAGATTCGACAATCATTTGGGCAGTTTGTTCTTCGGGAAAACAGATTATCTGAGCCAAGTAAAACGAAAACAGACAGTCGACGTTTCGGGGCATTAGCCCTTCATTAGGACAAGAAGGAAACAGAAAAAAACGCAAAGAGAGAATTACATACAGACAAATATCCGCCGTGCGTAGAGGACGAGACGGCAGTCAAATGACCAACCTATTCTTTGTTAATTCGATTCTTTGATCACTTTTAGTCGTGAATGTTAATTTACTCTTGTCTTAAGAGTTAGGATGGACTTTTTCTTATTAGCATTTTTATAACGTCACCACTCATCAAAACGTTCTGTCTCTCTTCTGTCTTTAATTTATGTCTTGTGAAACTGTTCCATAAACTGCCAACAATCCCCTCAAAAAAAGCACGGACTGTACATGCACATGCACAGATTATATCAAACGATAAAAATAGCATGTGTTAACGCATACGCGCACTTCAGTGTTAAAGCATTGAGGCACAAACATAGGCACACGAATAAATCAATATGGAGGCCTTTTCACGCACACACGCATACGGGATAAAATGCAGAAAGGGAGATAGAGAAACGCAAACATATTGAAACCTAAGTGTATTTTATAGGATCGTAATGATTAATATGCTAACCATGAAACATTGTCACACGGTTGATGATCACCTATCTGTTTAATTCAACACAATTTGTATTTCCTCCTTCTGGGATTTTACACAAAGAAAAAAGGGGAAAGGCAAATAGTTCAATTTTCCTGAACCCCTCCCTCACGCTGCCACCAGCCGAAAAAAGTCGCATACGTCAGGGATGGGTAGCATAAGAGTTCGATTCTGGGTTTGGGCTTAAGATCCATTCGGCCTATGCATTTTACGTGCACCTTTAGGTATATGATGATAAGATACAAATGCTCATGCAGCTCAACCCATAGGTGTTGGGAAGAGAATTGGGCTGGAGGGAGGGGGTGGGTGGGAGACGCTTATCACGTAAATATAATTATCTTCTCCACTTTGAACCGGCACACACGTAGTGGAAGGAAATGTAACAGAAACAGTCTTTGCGTGTTGGTAGTTCGTCAAAGGTTTCGCGTTCCTCAGTCGGAGATGAAAGAATATAGTCTGACTAGTGAAAAGCAATTGAAAGCCTATAGTGTACTGACTGTTCTCTTGCTGTGATGGCTTCAGCTTAGAAGCGGAAGCTGATGCATTCTGTTCGAGCTTTTATGTCATTTAGAGAGTCAATCACGATTAAGATCCTTTTACTTCATTAAGAAAACCCTAACACAAGCAAATCAATTCCCTCCTCTTTGTACTATTGGTCTCCCTTTGTCTCCCTTCTTTCCAGAGTATAGCTGAGGACTCGGAGGCAGTAACGTGCCCAGTTTTGCTGTAAAGCGATGATTATAAGCGACATCGAGAAAAACGAAATAGTCTGCTGGGGAATTTAATGTGTCTTAAAGATTAACTAGCGCCGCTAGTCTTCACAGAAAAAATGACGGGAAGAAAAATATGATTGACTATGGCAGACAGCAGTGGATCACAGAGCAATAGCACGTCTTGTTAGCAGACGATGGAATTCTAGATACACCAGCGGCAGGTCAGAGTGCATGTTGAGGAACGGAAGCTAGGAGCGCGGAGAAGGCGTACCGGAAGTGAACTTTCACCCTCGCGCTCAGTTACAGTTAGCCTCCATCCCTTATCTTACATTCTCCTTCACTCCCTATTTGTCTCTGATTCTTTCTGTTTCTAATCGCGTGCTGCAGAGAGTACAGGCTAGGGCTGATGTGTGTATATGAGAGTGTTTGTCATGGTGTGTGAGCAGGGAATGTGCTTGCGCGCAAAACTAAAATATGGGAGTAGTGAAGAGTGTGTATCATCGCATGCATTTCTGTCTTCGTTATTTACTTTCGATGTAAAATGTCTGCATTTTGTATTCTGTGGAATTATTCGTCTACTGTTTATGACCTTCGCGACAAATACCCCATTCCCAAGCTGTTTGTCCAAACTTTGATGCACCTTAGACTTGCAGTCGAATTATGTTCACACCAATGTTTCATGTTACCAAAGCCCCCATTACCTGCCAAACCAAAACATAAACGACCACAAACAGCCGTAATCCTTTGAAGTACTAAGCAGTAATGAATACCAAAGCATTGAATACAAGAATGCAAATGCATGGTTCTACTTCTAGTTACAGCTGCAGGTTGTTCTGCACGTCGAAGTCGTTTCCCCTAACGTAGCAAGGCAGCTAGCTCTTGGAAAAAATAAACGAATTTTATATTTCCGTGTAATGTGATAAATAATTCAGATAAAACTTGATACACCGAGTATTTCAGGTGAAAAAACATCTGAGGATCACGCTTCGCGAAAGCAACTTGGCGAGCTCTGTGTAAGGGATGTAAACGTCACACATTTCCACACGAGAAAAAATGGCTGTAATATCCCGATATAGTAACAAGATTATCATTCTGCTGATCTTACCTATCCTTTATAAAACGTTGGATATCTTCAGCAGTTCGTTTTTTCCACGCCTTTATTTCTCTTTTAATGCACAAAGACCTGTCTGGTTGACCTAGTAAAGATCTCATCTCACGTCTTATTTCTCTTAGTCGAACGATGCTTTTGATTGATTAGAAAAGTGTAGCCAGTAAGGAGAAATCCCGTACACGCAACACACAATAGCAGAGGGTGTTTAAAAGTTCTTTTTCCTCCTTCTATCAAAGAGTGCAATGTGTGGCAATTCAGTGTAACTGCAATGTCTTTCTAACTGATTTAACATGACTGTGTCATGAAAATTAAGGTGACACATATTTAACAAGATTTTTTGTATTAATGTTCCCGAGAAGCTTTGATGACTAAAGCATGATTTGCTTGCAGTCAAGGGCTATCACGATGATCGCTTAAAAGTTCTGTTTTTAACAGAATTATCCAGAGATATATCTGATGGTCTGAAATACGTAGTTTAACATACACCAAACAAGTAAGAGGATTTAAAAAGCAACATATGACTATGGTTATGAACTTCTAAAAAGAAACATCAGATGTGAGGTAGCATAAGTTTTCGTATATACGTTCATAAACATGGCCATAAATTTCAAAGCCTGAGTCCCAAAGAAGCTTCAGCTTAGATTTAGTCTTTAATGTGATCACATATAAAAATCTGACTTCACTCAAACTAGTGTAAGCTGGGTGCAATAACGGACTATGTTTTGTCATCAATTCGCAGATATGTCTTTCGAAGCTGTATAATGAAAACCATAAGAAAATCTTCTTGCTGCAACATGACGTCAAGAAGAACCTTTTGTCATTAAATCTTTCTTCTGCATCACCAGCGAGAGCCTGCATAAACTTCTTTTCTTCTTTCAAGCTTTGGTCTGCTGTGTTTCTGTCCTTCCCGGAATAAGTAGGGCCTTATTTTCTTTATGTCTTATGTGGAGTCACTTATTCTTCTTTCTTTTGATCTGTCCTCTGTCTGCCTGCCAGCTTGTCTGTCTGTCCGTCCGTCTGTCTGTCTCTGGCTGGATGGCTACTCTTTTTTCTTTTATTCTTTCTTTCCTTCTGCTCAATTGATGCGTTTTGAATCAATTTGACAGCAGATTTTCGCTTTGAGGAACAAGGACAAAAAGGGGCCACAACCGCTTCCTGCCATCGTTTATCTCCCGTATTGACAGTTCAAGACTGGCCTTCCTCTTCAAGAAGCGAATAATTGTTTAATGTGACAGCATAGAAAGATTTTTGCACAGTCTGTGAAGCGACAAGAATGCGAAGTATTCAGCGGACAAGCCAAAGATAGCCGATTTAGTGCATTTAAATGATGACCCAGTCTGGCTTCATTCGTAGTTATCATTACAACATCCGAAAGCACTCTATAAAATTACATGATGAAAAATAATGTTACGTCAAATTCTGTACACAACATGTCGCCACTGTGCAGAGGGAGCACCAACGTTACATTCTTAACTATAAAATCTTTCCCATATGTAAAGCTTTTGTGCAATCCGTTTTCCTTTTTCGCACAGAACGGACATAGGCATGACTGAACACCAAAGCTTTCGTTTTTCTTTAAAACAGTTATACCTGGTCTAAATTTTACAATGCCAGCCCTAAATTTGTTTATTGTAATATCTTGTAAGTATTTTGTGGTTGTAAACGTGGCTTGAACAAGCGGAATGTTTGGAAATCTTTACTACTATTTAATTTACGGTTCCACCGTTTTTTAAAACCCTACCCCCTCGCAAAACACCCCAACAAAGATGATTCAACTGCGATTGTGGTTCTGCGCAGACCACGGGAATGCCTGGTTGTGGTGAAGGGCGGAGAACTCGTTCAAAACTGAGTGAACTCCCTTTGAATGCGGTTTGTGCTGGCCGCCATGGAACGGATTACCGTTCTACGTGTGCGTGATCATCTCGTCAACGGCGATTTCCTGTCCCTGCGCCCCGATTGACAATGGGGTAATGTCTACACAGAGACCGTCGCACGTTCAGGTCCCCTCCAATCTCCTTGTTCGGCCCTCCTGACTGGATTAGGCGACTGTAATGTCTGGGTTCGTTTCTCAACTGTGGATTTTCCGTACTACAATTTCTGAGTTCTTCGGGTATTATATCACGACAAGCTGTAATCATAATTTTTGCTGACTGTCACTCTGTTTCTTCCTTTCTTCCTTCCTTTGGGTATGTTTTGCAGGTGTATAAGACGAAGGGATGTGGAGGTGTGTATGTGTGTGCGTGCGTGTGTGTGTGCGTGCGTGTGTGTGTGTGTGTGTGTGGTGCATGATTGCGTGTGGTCAGATTTCTTTGACAGTTTCATAAGCGCCGATGAGATTAAATGTCGCCCGTTTCTACTTCTTCATCCATGCACATCTTACTTCCGCCCTTTTCCCGCCGTGTGGCAGGGTCTGATTGATGCAGCCACGTGCGCCTAATGCTGTGGCCTGGTCACAGTGTAAGGTCAATTTTTGAACTATCTACTTTCTTCCCAATATCCCGCCCATGTTTTTGACATTTCCTTCCCGTTTCCCTTGTGACGTTACGCTTCCCATCTCTTCCTTCTTGTTGGCGTCATCTGCACCTCGCTAATCAATCTACATTGTTTTCGTGTGTAACGCAGTGTGTAGTAGACATTTTCCCGCTTGAATAGACTCTTGGATTACTTCTACTGCCCACAAAAGGAGGTCTAATGTCGAAGGCCAGATTACTATAACCTGATACTCCGGACTACTGGGCAACTCCACTCTCACCTGGTTTTGTCTGGCGAAATTTCCTCTGCCTGCTTTATAATTGTTATTCTTTAGATCTAGCGATAACAGGACAACAGTTTCTACACAAAATTGATATTTGCGTGACTTAAGACTGATAGGTATAAAAAATTATAGAACTTCGGTTAAAAAAAGTATAAGCATTCATTGGCTGTTTTTAATATTCATCCCTAAAAAGATTAAGTTATGTTCATTTAATTTTTCCTCTTGCATTAAATTGGCACTTCCCCTGTTGGGAGGGGGAGGGGACTGAGCCAATGTTAACGGCAGATGCAGAAGCAGAGATCAAGGTAACGAGCGATTTGGACTCAAGCAATTGACAGTTATCTCCCCTCTTGACGGTCTGACCTGATTTACAGTGACTCGTCTTCACTGAATTCCATTCACTTTTCCAATAAAAGAAAAGGCATGTATCACAGGGTAGAAGCTGCATTCGAGGAGAGTAGAATAGCTGTTGTGTATTTTCGCTGTGATGGAAGACAAAAAGATATAGGTTCTTAGTGGCTGCACTGTTTTCGTGTGCTATCTTACTTAACTGAAGATATTTATAGCAAAATGCAGTTCTTATTTGATATGAATATATGTTCAGTAAACAAACTCGCAAGTGGACATACATACCTACACGTGCGGACACATTTCGCTCTCTCTTCCTTCTCCCTTTCGCACTCACATTTACACATACAGACATACACATCACACACATACATATACACACACATGCACATACACATAAACATTTTTTCAAGTTCATATATACAAACACATAGCGGACAGGCAGGCAGATAGAAGGGACAAGATTAGAGATAAACAGAGCGACCGATACAAAGAAGCCAGATTTTTTTAATCCACTCGCACTAAAATAAACTTACCGAACAAAATATTGTAAAAAAACAAATAATCACAAAAAGAATCACATACTATGTGGTCTTGCGATACGCTCTTATCTTCACAGGAATGCACACAGACCCAGCTGATGTTCTTGTTCTGTCTACTGCAACACAATTCGAAAAGGCTTATCAGAGCGCTAGACTTATATTTATCAGTCCGTATCCTGTTCTGTTGCATACCAGCGACGAAATCTGAATTGTCAAAGAGCAAATGTTGAAACATTTTCAGCTGCCTGGCTCCTGCAGACAGCGCCTCTTCCTTTTCATGGCGGTGGGTTTTCCCTTTGTTTACTGGCCGGACAAGTGTTGTTTAATCGACACGATTGTGTTTTTTCTGTAAAATTGCATTTGGGGTTCAGTATAAACTGCAGTCCGACTGAACGTTAGGTGTTATTTAAGACGCCAGAATATCTTGTTTATAGCAGATCTCCTTTCTAACAACCCGAAGTGAGGGAGACAGGGGCAATATTCCCTTAAATAAAGACACGTCTTCTTTTTATTGTTAAAAATAAGCTAAAGGTGTTTAGAACTCTGCATAGCGATTATAGTCCAGCTTTTAAACATATGTCATCGTCAACTGAATTGTGTATTTGTTTGGGGAGGGGGATTCAATGGCGGGCGAGGACATACTGAGAGGCAGCGCACGAAACGACTTCGGACCGAGTGTGTCCTGCTCGCTGATTGGCTGAAACCATCGGCCCTGGCGTCACGCCAATCATGCGGGGAGACAGACTGCATTAAGATGGCGCACGCTGCGATGGTTAGAACTGATAATCATCGCTTCTTGACGTAGCGTAAACACTGCAGTCCGGGAAATCTTAATATCTATACTTGGAGATGGTGTTTGAAACAGCGCCAGGGGAGACCCTTGACCCTCCCAAACCCCGCTCCTCCGCGGTGTTTTACGGGTTCCTTTTCTTAGGCTGCTGTCAGTATTGCGCTTTCGAGTTCACGGCAACAGCTCTTTCCTTGATTTTCCTTCCGCCTTGTTCCTTTTCTTGCTCTGTCCCTTCTTAAGTCATTCTTCTCTTTCTTCTTTCTTTCCTCTTTTCTTCATTCCCACCATTCCTCTCTCTCCTTCCTTTTCTTCTCTCTTATCTTTATTGCTTTTTTCCTTTTCTATTTATTTTTCTTTCCTTGTCTCTTTTTTCTTGTATTTGTTTCTTCTTTTTTGTTGTGTTTTTCTTCTGAACTTTCATTAGATCCATTTTATGATGTTTCCTTTGCATTCCTTCTGGTAGTGTTTCTGTAACTTAAGAGTTTATTTCCTCCGTGACCTTCTTTTCATCTCAATAAACAAACGTTGATTTTAGGTTAAGCACATTGTTCGCCAATTACGTGCAGCATTTTGTTGTGTTTTCCCCTGTTTTGCTACTTTGTTCTGTATTGTCCTTACAGCTCCAGTCTGACTTTATGGGAGCGATAGAACCGGCTTTGTCAAAACAAGGGGACGGTAAAAACGTTGTTATGCATACAGCCACATGATCGGAAATATTTCCTTTTTGTTTTGTTGTGTTGTGTAGTGTTGTTTTTTGTTGTGTTGTCTTTTGCTGTGTTTTTCGATGGATTACATTTCATTTCACTTCGTTCTGTTTGTCACGGAAACGCCTTTTACTTGAGCACTTCCCTGACAAGAGACCGCCTCGGTGGTCTAGTGGTTAAGGCGTCCGCTTCCGAGGCGGGAGATCGGTGGTTCGCATCCCGGCCGAGTCATACATAAGACTTAAAAATTGGCAATCTAGTAACTGCCCTGCCAGACGCCTGGCACTACAGGGAACAGTACTAGGACTGGTTGACCCGGTGTCAGTATAATGTGACTGGGTGGGACTGAGGCCCGTGTTGCGCCCGTGTTGTCTAAGCAACACCGTCCTGATATGCACCTAGTTTGCGATTGGACGTTAAGCAGCAAATACCCCCCACCCCCACCCCTACAAGAAGTTAGAACATGTTGCTACATCGCCATTAATTCACGACTTCGGAAGGAATAAAGTTACATCTCTCCCCGAAGCACAGTACAATAGCCCCGTCAAGCTAACTGCATGCACTCAGTTAAAGTTTAGCAGCATTCTTTCACATGCACATCGTCAATAAAACATTCCTTTATTCAAAGACTTCATTAAGGGTCTGCATGTGAATACACGGTTAAGTCTTGTGCTTCGCCACTTGAATCTCTCTTGGTATCCCCCTCCTAACTTCCGGTGAAGTCAGACGTTTCCACGTCACTACCAAAGCCAAAACAGCGCTATTTTCAGCTCCCATCACAGATTTCCAGGTAAGTAATCAAGATTTTGCAATCAGTACTCATAGTTTTATCAGTTGATCTGAGGTTTCGCTCCAGACACGAAAAGGCATCCGAGCAAGCAACAACAAAAAAATCCAAACACACCGAAAAACAGAATCTATTTTTAACTCCCAGCGGTTCTTTGCGAATGCTTAACTTCCCTTTCACGTTCTTCTGTTTCACGTCCTTTGCTCGATATCTGATTCTCCAAGCATTGTCTTAGTTTGGGAGCTCTCCGATTGGAATACGGTTATTTTTACGCACTCTGGCTGGCTTGCGTGAGCGTTTTTATCTCCACTTCTGGTCATAAGAGCACTCGTAAGGCCCGTTCACCCTGTGTATTTTACGTACACCTTTACGAATGAACAGGAGATAAGAACGCTCGTGCAAGCCGACCCCTGTCTGCAGTAAGTGTCCCTCATGAAAGTCACAAGACATGTTCGTTATAAACCTGTATCGCTATTGAGCACTCTGCAGCTACTTTTTTGTTCTTGGCCGCAACCAGCCTTTTAAAGTTCAAGTATAGTACAAGGGTGTCTTCAAATAAGCTGCAACACCCAAAAAAGTTTGAGTTCCACTGTTTGAGTAGATCTAATAGGGCCTTCAGCTGATTTGTACAATACAGCAAACAAATCATATGACTTGCCCTGCGGCACCTAAACCATAAACAAATCATTGGCTTGCACTGATGGCCTTTCAGAGCTGCCAAGTCCAGCTTTGAATGACGAGAAATTTACTGTCATGTCTTTCTGACAGACGCACCACACCGCGACCTCATTCTGACAAAGCCGTAGCACCAAGACCTCGTGCTCTCACCCAGCTAATAGACTCTGACAAATTTTCCGGCGCCGAGGCAATGTCCCGCGGTGAACCCTCGTACCGAAGAAAACTCGTAAGTCCCTGTCAGGGTAACAGAGAGCTTTCTCTCGACCAGTAAGCCTTCCATTTCTCGGAACATGGTTTGGATATTCCAGTTTTTGACTGACCATCGTGAGGGGGACATTTCCCGGCATTCATCAGCGAGGCGCCCCTAAAAAAGGGAAGGCGGGTATTCCAGGACAGCAGATTATTGGTTGTTCCAGCGGGCAGTGAACTCATGCTTTTTACTCACTCCAATTCGCGGCTTTATGCGGCGGGAAGTAATTTAGGATAATAAAATGTGGCCACGCATATTGAGTCGAAATCATTTCAGGCTGAGATGTTTAGGGTCATTTCTCAACAAGGTCATCAAAACATCTCATCAGATCATGTCCTCCGTCTTAGTTGTAAACATGGATCTAACATCTAAATCGCGATTGTATATGCCTTTTTTTTTTTTTGCTACGTGTTATCTGTCGGTAGTAGATGCGGCGCGGATCTTCGCTGTTGAATAAGGTTATTTTACTCTAAATTGTGTATTTTGTTAGTTTGGTTAGTGTTTTTAAAATATAGTTATGTCTCAACGTATGTTTTGCTTCCTGTCTCTATTCTGTCTGTCTGTCCGTCCGTCCGTCCGTCCGTCCGTCCGTCTGTCTGTCTGTCTGTCTGGTGAAAGAGAGAGTAGTGAATTGGGGTGCTCCTACATGTTTATGCCTATGCATGAGTGTGAGCGTGCGATTTGAGTGAGAGATTGCATGTATGTAGACTGACGTAATTCTTATAACGTAAATGCCTTTCACAATTCTGCAATGCCAGAGTTCCTAGCATCACTGCCAGGTATTCTTAGTGAGTGGCGAAGATGAACATAAAGAACTGCCGTCTCTTATATCTGATACCCTTCATCCCTCCCGTATAGTCACGCACATACCTGTACGTGTCCTGATAAAAGCGGGAAGCAACAGACATCTAAAATACGTAATTTCCAAAAACACATTTTGAAAGGATCAACTTCTTTCGGATTTTACGTGAGACAAATTTCTAAGATCTTACTTGCGTCGTCTGCCATCACTGGTAAAGGTGTTTTTGCGATGAAATGAGCCCATCCTACGCGTGCAACAAAAAGAATGTCTTAAACTCTCTTTTGGACTCGTGGATCTCGGGCTGAGCGGCTAGTAAAGATTCCCTTTTCCTCCCGCTTACCCACAGACCGATTGGACTGGGTTCTTGTCAGGAAGTTTGTTGACCGCTTTCTCGCTCCCCTGAACGCCCTGTCTGTGCGCCGACTGGCATTCCAGCCATGCACCCTCCGGCACTTGCCAGAATTCTCTCCCCGTTCTCAGGGGACTGAAGGAAACTGAGGCTTCTTGTCTCGAGACGGGGTGGCTGGAACGGACAACAAAGCCGTGTGCTGGCCACATCGAGGGTGAAATGAAGTTGCTGGACAAAGAGGCTATGTGGTATAACAGGAAAAGAGAGTAATCACCCCTTGAAGAAAGGCAAGCGACAGTCTTAAAGTACAACCCAAGGAGTCGATACTTTAACGGGCGCCAGCAGCCAATCACAGGTTCAAGATTTTAGAAATCTTGGTGAGCTGAGGTTTTTGGTAACGAATCTGAGTGAGTTTTCTCCTATTATGATGATTTTGTTTTTAGATCTCAGGACAAACTCGTCATTTGTGCCGACCAACTTTTGCTGGAAAGCAGCTTGCAGCATGATGGCAGCATGACGTATTTAGAGTGAGCTGGGCCAGCAAACTGCACTGCACAGCACGGCCCGTCTTGGGTCAAAACATTTTACAAAATATATATATATATAGTACGGCGTTACAAGGCTTGGGTTAACACGGTCTGGCTCTCTTTAAACTGTAAGATGCACGAATTGCATCCCCCCCCCCTACACATACACACACAAAGCTCATAGACTTGACAGGGCTTGTGTCAAGGAAAACCGTTTGAGGTTTGAGCTTAGCTTTGCACCAAAAATATTGCAACCAAATCCCGTGCGAGAGCTAGATTCACGACGACATTCTAACGCTCTAGCGCTATCAAATCAAGCCCCTGGTCCAAGGCTGCGATCTGCTCATCGTTTTTCATCACATGAGACCTTTTTGTACCCCGTGACGGAGTAAAGTTTGGTCTTTATAGTGGGAAAAACCATTAAGAACAGGCGTCAGAACAGCACCTCTCGATGACGTAAATGTAACAAATGTACTGATAAAAGAGTTCGAGATTTGAATGGAAGGGGCCATGTGCACCTCTCGCTGTCCCATACCCTCCGCCGATGCAAAGATTGCAGCACGTCGTAGGCGGTCTTTTATTCTGATCGATTGCAGCGCTAGAACTTCGGCTCTTATGCTAAAAGGAAATACATGCATACCATGGGGAAATGCTGATTTATGCATAATATCTGTACTTCCTCCTGTCTAGCCCAGCAAGTACACTCTCCAAAAATCATTCGTTAATGTCATTTACGTCAGATGCTCTCGCGTTTCCACTCTGCGCACACACATTTGTCGACGCGAGCAACTGGATTAGCAAAGCCATACTTTTTATAGTCGATCGTTAGCTACTGCTGGTCTCACAAAATTTGACTCCTAATTTGAAAGGTCTGCGTCAAAACTGCAGCTGAAACGCCTCGTGTGGTATAACCTTTATTCGAACCGGGTGAAGGTGGCGTAAGTGCTAGTAGGGATTTAAATGGTTGGATGACATGATTTGTGCAAGAACTTTCTCCCCCATGTAGCTGAAGCAACCTTATCTCGTGTGAAAAAGTAGTTTAATAACCCACGAGTCTGCCTTGAAGACAAGCGGGTTTCGCTGATGGGTCTGATGAGGAGGGAAAAAAGCCGATGCTAACAACTCCTGGAAGAAGGCAGAGGTGAACTCTGTTGGCTGGCAAATAAAACTTACGGCTCGCCATCCTCTGTGCAGGATTTACTCTCGAGATTGATCGAGCATGCAGTGACAGGTGCTTATCACACACAAAAAGGGAGTGATTGAGTAATATTGGGAGAATAACCCAATTTAGCGGTTGCTGCGGACAGATAGGTGAAGGAACGAAAGAGTTTATCATTGATAATGCACGGGCGGACACAAACATTAAAGGAAGAATAGAAGACCACACAGACGGACAATAAACCAAGGAAAGGACAGAAAAACGAAGCCTGCAAGAAAGAACGAAAGGAAGGAGCTAAAACAAATAAACAAATAAGACTGAACGGACAGACATGCTAAGGCAGGAGAGAAGCAAGAAAGTAAAGAAGTAGCAACCCCCCCCCCCATAAAACTGTCAGCAGAAAATTGTAGAGAAGTTGTTAATGCGACAGGAAAGAACAGAGAAACTGCGCTAATTAGTTTGTTTTCGTCTAGGTTATGATGCTGTTTACTAAGTCTTTCAAGCGCGGCTGCAGATTATATAGGCTTCCCTCTGTCCCTGTTGCTAATTACACGTACTGATGATTTACAGTTTGTTTCCATCAGAGGCTGGACTCCGTGTAGGAACCACGCGTACTGTACGCGCTGAACCGATAAACACTCCGAAACAACAGCAGCGATGGGAGCTTTGCTATCGACGACGACATTATCGCCTGGGCTGCTCCCAACGACCTGCAAATGGTGCTGTCAGCGAAAGACAAAGTTAGGGATCCTGTCCTCAAACCAGCACGCAACTCCTTGAAAAGTTATGTCTTTCTATTGACAAGGCTCGCACGAAAATTGCCAGGATGCTTTTGCAATAACCGAAGAGGGAAGACGCCGAGGTCTCTCAAGATTATTTAAGGCCAAGGACGTTGAAAATAATAAGCTGTTTCAGTTTTCGTTTTAGCGTGCAAGCCAAAATCAAATTTCTTTCTTTCTTTCGTTCTTTCTTTTAGGTGACAACCAATGACAACCAAGCAAAACTAGACAAACACAATCTCAGCGTTTCGGGGCATCGCCCCTTCTTCAGGAAGACGCAAACAGATAACACCTAAAACGGGTTACTTAGCTCCCAGAGATGACGGTCCACCACGGCCACCTGTTCGGGCTGTTCCTGAAGACCTGCAAGTGGTGCTGTCAATGGAAGGCAAACTTAGGTATCCTGTCCTCAAACCAGCACGCAACTCGTTAAAAGTTATGACAAGCATCCCAGAAAAGAGCGGTAGTAGTGGACCATAGTCTGTCATCTAAGTAAACTTTGTGTCGTTCTGAAGAAGGCGCAATGCCCCAAAACGTTGACTTTGTGTTTGTCTAGTTTGGTTTGTCAAGTTTTGCTTTGTTTAAGTTTTCTTTGTTGTCGCCTTATTTACCCCAAGCAGACGTCACACTGTTTTTTTCCTTTCTTTCTTTTTCGTTGTTTCTTTTATCTGTTATCTTGATTAAACGGTATAATGCAAACAACAGCCTGTCTTCATCAACAATCAAGTTGCTCTGTCTGCAGCTTGTTCTTTGACACTTCGCTTAAATTTCAGACAAACATTCGCCTTTACCTTTTGTTTCTACTCTTTTCTCCTGCACCTCCTCTTGCAGCTAACGTTGTCTCAGCTGTTGGCTTCTCTACAGCATTCTGTTCACAACATCCTTATTTCTCGTAGCGTGTTGTTTAAACGACGCCATCAAGACGGCGAATGAACAGTGGATGTCACAGTGAAAGGATCAGGTGGTCTTGAAAGCTGCATGTACTTTGATCTGTGCTAGACATAAAGACCCTTTCAATTTGCCTTGTTTCTTACTTTTAACCTCTTCTTTTTAAAATTCCAATCTTGTATCTATTCGTGTGAATCCAACTACCACCACGAACCCTACAGTTATTAATTCTTTTCCCCCGTTCTTTTAAAAGTTATGTATGTTCCATTTTACTTGTATTCCAGTTAGACTGTCCGTCCACTAAGATTACTGCTATCCCGATCAGTCAGAAAATGTGTGTCTAGGGGGAATATTATTCAGATTTGCGTTTAACACCAATTCTTACAAACGACTCCATGGCGCTCTTGTTTCTTTGGTCTGTTATGTTTTAAAGAAATGAATGAAAAGGAGATTTTTTTAAAAAGCTAATAGTTTCTTTTTGTCAGCCTGGTTTTTGTTTCAAAGAACTTCTCTTTGCGTTTCTGAATTGATCTGCGGCCCAGCGATGAGTGATGAAGTCTGTCAAACATTCTCTGCGCCTCGCCTTCCAGGTTTGCTCAGGACGTCATTAAAAATAAAACCGCCACATCGACGTGCTGATTTATGTGTCACGACCGCTAATGCCGACTAGCTGTCTATTTGTCATCTTGGTCGCAACTGCATGCTTTAGCCCCGTGCCTCTGCCCTGGAGTGTGAAGCGATTGTCAAATGGACCCTCGCCACATACACACTGTAGTCTAAGTGTGTCGACTGAGGACTGTCGACTTTTGGTACTGCCAGGAGCGAAAGTTGCTGGCAGCGATCCATAGAGAGGGCACTATTGTCAAACTAAACGTCTAGGATAACTAACGTAGCTCTAGCGGCATTCATTTGTCATAAATTAAAAAAATTCACCTTTTAGACCTTGACACAAAAGTATGATATCGTTCAGTTATAACAAAATGTAAAAAATATCTCCATTCGACAAATGTAACGGACATTTCTTTTAGTTGCGACAAGTGTGAACAGAGAACTTTTCTGCGCACCTGGCAAATTATTGCAAATTTCGACCATGACAAATGTAACTGCTGCTGTTTCAGTTGCGACAAATGTATAATAACACGAATTTCAATCTCAGATGACCGCTACAAGGAAAGCACTCCTCGGTCGTAATGAATCAATGTAACTACAAAGCCGATTTCAATTTTTATAAATGTATATATAAATTATAAAACCATGTTTTAGTCGTGATGAAAACAACTAAGATATCTTTTACAGTCGTGACAAATGTTACTGAACCTCGTTTCAGTCGTGATAAAAACAACTAAGATATCTTTACAGTCGTGACAAATGTTACTAACCTCGTTTCAGTTGTGATTAAAAAAAACTAAGATATCTTTACAGTCATGACAAATCACAAATGTTATAAACCTCGTTTTAGTCGTAATAAAAAACAACTAACATATCTTTATACTCGCGACAAATGTTACTAAACCTCGTTTTAGTAGTGATAAAGAAATACTAAGATATCTTTATACTCGTGACAAATGTTACGAAAATACTTTTCAGTCGCGCAAAAACAAGTTAATATCTGTACAGTTGCAACAAATATTACGAGACTAGATTTCGGGTCAGTCCCGTATTGAATCAGTGGGCCTCCGATTCCTATCCATCACTATCACGTGGTACACCCTCCTGAACAAGCTGGCTTCCAGCGCTACCCTGCCCTCCAGTGAGCTCGTCGTAAATGCATATCAAACAACTTTTACGTTCCAACCTCGAGTCTCTTTCTCTCTCTCTATCTCTCTCCACTAACATTTACTCGCTGTCACACATGCGCGCACACTTCGCTGCATACAAGTGCAAACTGATAATATTAATAATAGCAATAATAATATAGTTTGATTATATGACCATGTTGTCTGCTATTCGCGCAAACAGTCTTTGTTCCATTGATGAACAGTTACAGACTGCTCAGTACCAACGTTTTTCAATCAACAGAAAATGATTAACTTATTCGCTGCTCTGTGACCCCAGTGGCATCATGTTCAGCTTACAGACCTACAAACTGGAGATTAAACCAGTAACGCAGACTCTGAAACAGAATTTGAATTTTTAAAAAAATCAATTTGCGTATTTTACATTACTTATTACTTGAGCCAACACACCACACTAAGTTATTTTCCAGAAAGCACTGCGCGTTACCTGGCGAAATATATGATCTGATTTTCTGGGCGAATAACCGGTAGACCAACGGACCACACATATCGGACCCTGACAGCAACTATGGCACCATCCGGGTATTTGTGCGAGGCCAAAGCTGTCTGAGTGATTCGCGTCGTGTTTAACGTTGGGGGGGGGGGGGGGGGGGGGGGCACTTTCTCGTGATGAAAATGACGGGTGGTAATTTTGATTTCACATCGTGCTACTGGGATCTCCACGCCTGAAGAGCTCCCACTCGTAAAGTTTTCTTCATTTGAGGATATAACTGTCTTTCGGTCTCCATTACTTTAACTGACAGTCTATCATCCTATATTTTATACTTTGTAATGAAAATTTAGTGTTTGATCATCTGCTTTCTTCGCCATGGTGGGGTGGGGGTAGGGGTAGGGGTGCGGAGTGGGACAAAGGTCTGTTTCTGAGTTCCAGTGGGGGTTTCGCTTGGACTAGACATCTATCCTTACTTCTTTTCTTCTGTAGTCTTTATTACAAAATGTAGTACTCAAACATGCAACAAACAACGTCGATAGGGAGACCGTTAGCACCAAATTCAGTACAGATTGAGTCGCCATAAGTCTTCGCCTTTTTCAGGAAAATCCCTGCTTACAATTTTATGTTTCTATTCGTTTGTTTCAAACCTTAATCCACTGTACACTCCAGCAAAGTGCTGTCTTACATCCTCTCAATGTTTTTAGGGCAAAGTGTGATAAGACTGCAGTCATCGGCGAGTCTCGTGGATTTTGAATAATTAATGCCTCTGTGCGCATACGAAAGATGGTCGACTCGAAGCTCAACTCGGATTTACTGATGAATGTGCAGTGACGACAATTTCCGTTCATCAAACGCGCTATCGCACACCACTAAACCTTCATGAGTTACAGTAAGTGCGAAGAGTTGCGTCTAACAAATGTGCCTTCTCCACACTGTCTCTGTGAAGAATGACTGTTTTCGCATTCCACGGTACATCCCATTGACAGAGCTGGAAAGAGAGAGGGAGAGAAAGAGGTCCTCAAATTAATCAACGCTCAAGAAGTGTAACAATTTATTTTACTTAAGGAATGGCCCCAATCATTATTCAGAATCGTTGGCAGCAGGTTAAATCTTGGATTTCTTATCTGGCCCATCATGTGACCTTGGCAGCGTATCTGTGCCTCGCCTGGAGGGGTTTAGGAGGTGGCTCTGGGGGGGGGGGATGTGGCTGGCGCGATGCAGCGCCTGGAGTCATGAACCTGCAGACCCGTTGCAGACTCGCAGCATCTGCCATAGGAACTGGAAAAGTCATTTGCCTTAGTAATCTCGCGGGTCGTGATCTAGACTTTCACATCTATGTAATGTCTGCTGCTGATGTTGTAATGTCTAATGGCTGTTTCTCGGTGCAACGAGTGTAGACGGAAGGATCTCGTTATGACTTTACTAAACTGTCTTCGCCGCATGTCTTCATCCTGACCGAAGAGAGAAGAAATATTGCAAACTGCAGTCATCGCTCCAGATCAAAGGATCGCCTGCCTTGTAAACTTTGCCAAACGCATAAAGACAGGGCTTCCTATGAGATTTAGTTGCTGTTATGTCCTCCCAATGGCCATGATATCGTGGGAGGCGATGGTCAGGTGTACTGCGAGAGTGTGAGGTTAGGGGTGGGATGGGGTGGGGTGGGGGAATAAAGATCTGGTATGATGTTGTTCTTGTGCTTGCTTTTGTTATTTTTTGTTTGTGTTTTTGTTTGCTGCTGTTGTTAATCGCATTAAGGTTTTCACACATTAGCTGTGACGGTTTGGTATTATGTATTAAGTAGTTCAGTTAGGCAGGTCTGTCTGTCTGTCTGTCTGTCTGTCTGTGTCTGTCTCTGTCTCTGTTTCTGTTTCTGTCCGTCCGTCCGTCCGTCCGTCCGTCCGTCCGTCCGTCCGTCCGTCCGTCTGTCTGCCTGCTTTCCGACTGCTCTCTAGTCGGCTAACCTGTCTTAATTCTTTGTCTTCCTCTAACCCGCCTCACCCTTGCCCGGCCCATTCAGCCCCACCCTTCCAAACCCAGTTCTCCCAATTTCAGAAACATCAGAAATACGAGTTACTTGAAAATCGGAGCTCGATCCTGCGGCCACACAAGACAACTTACTTCTTTTTTCACCCAGGCGAATCCTGACTGTGTGATTTCAATGCAAACAGTTTCATCCATGTAATTTCCTTTTATCAGCTCCCCATTCCTTAATCCTGACAGTTCCTGCAGCACGGCACGCTGCCGTCTGTCTGCGAACACAATACTGATTCCAGAACAGGGTAGGGAAAAAAATTAAGAAATTTCCCAGCTCACCGATACCCACACGACGATCTCGATGAGGTCCCGTTGCTGTTGCTTGGACAGCAGGAATGACTGTGCTTGCGTCACACAGAAGAATGACTGTGCTTGCGTTACACAGAGAAATGAGTGCGCTTAAATTACACAGAGGAATGAATGACTGTGCTTGCGTTACACAGAGAAATGACTGCGCTTAAATTACACAGAGGAATGACTGTGCTTGCGTTACACAGAGAAATGAGTGCGCTTAAATTACACAGAGGAATGAATGACTGTGCTTGCGTTACACAGAGGAATGACTGCGCTCGCGTTACACAGAGGAATGACTCTGCTTGCGTTACACAGAGAAATGACTGCGCTTATATTACACAGAGGAATGAGAGCGCATGCGTTACACAGAGAAATGACTGTGCTTGCGTTACACAGAGAAATGTCTGTGCTTGCGTTACACAGGGAAATGACTGTGCTTTCGTTACACAGAGGAATGAGAGCGCATGCGTTACACAGAGGAATGACTGCGCTTGCGTTACTCAGAGGAATGACCGCTTATATTACACAGAGCAATGAGTGCGCATGCGTTACACAGAGAAATGTCTGTGCTTGCGTTACACAGAGGAATGACTGCGCTTGCGTTAGAAAAAATGACTGCGCTTGCCTTACGCAAGGAAATGACTGCGCATGCATTACCTAGTCTATATCGATGAAGAATATCGCATTATCCATTGCAGCTGGTCGGGTTGTTGGACTTCATTTTCTGCTCTGTTCTTACCGGGAACAAATTAACTTTTTATGGCTGTTATCTGATAATATGAACAAAACTACAGACAGAACGAGAACGCCAGTATAAAAATCCATACGTGGTCGTTGTAAAGGGCAGCTACAGAATTAACAGACTAGCCTTCAGACAGGTGGTTCGTTTGCTGCACTTACATCTTGCGTTGTCGCGGCAGTACATTTTTCGAAACAGATTCTATGTCCGTCCTTTTGCTTCTAGCAAGTGTCGTTTGAAACAAATCTGTTGCAATTTAACACCTGAGAGTAGCGTGCAGCATTGACACTGTAGGTAGATATTTCGAAACATGAATTCTATACGCATCCTCCGCTTACAGTTAGCGTCATTTAAAACCAACCAGTTGCTATTTTGAGCACGTGAGAGTAAAGTCATAACATTAGTAGGAGTGACTCACAAGAAATAGAACACCAAAAACAAGCGCCTGGCCATTTACAAACACAAGAGGTTAAAAGGAACATTTACGTGTACACTTGCAGAATTTTATTCACCGTTTTTTTTAAAACTTAGACTGCTAATTTCAAATGCTGATACCAGAAGTATTCTTGGATCTTCATTAACTTTTTTTTTATTGTTTATTGTTGTTTTTTCTTTGTGGTGGCATTTAAATTCTCTTCAAAGATCCCGCCGTTGTTTAATTTCACTAGGATAAGAGAGTTCTGCACACAGATTCTTTTGGTTTTTGAACATTTCCTAACAGCAACATTTACTTCCCCTGTGCCCTGTGATCTGCCAGTGATCAAAAGAAAAGATGATCAAACTCTGGCATGAGATGTTAAGGGGAGATATCTCTTATCTCTCAACCAACTCACCACTCTTTTCTTGAAGGCATATAATTTTTTACACATACTACACTGCCCTAGCAGCCAAAATGTGCTTTCGATTTTGTTCATTGTGCATCCGATATTTTACACACCCGGGCAGGCTTGCATGAGCGTTCGTGGCTGCTTTTGCGGTCATAACGGTGGTCGTAAGGCCCATTCGTCATGTGCATTTTACGGGCACCTTTACGAATGGACAAAAGATAAGAACACTCATGCAAGCCACCCCTTGTCTTGCATTTTACCCGCCACTTCTTCTTTGTTATTCACAGATTAGTGTTGGTTTACAAAAGTACATGTGGTGCCAATCTAGCAAACAATCCAGGGCATTATCAGTGTGGTTCAAAAGGTAATTAGGCAGGATTAAAATCAGACGAACAAAAGCAAACAAAAATAAATGAAATGGTCTGTTACGCACTGCTTTATTCCTGCAGTGCGCAATATTCTAGGGATAATATTCTAAAGTATATCATTGAACATGAATAAACAATTAAAATAATTCATTTACTACATAATTTGACTGACTGGCTGACTGACTGACTGAATGACTGACTGACTGACTATTTAAAAAAATACATCAGACCAGGCAACAAAGTCACACCGAGATCGCACAGTCTGCGGGACACCTCTGCTGCACATATTCGTCTTATTCGCCCAGAGGCCGGCGAGAGTTCGTGCAAATCTTGCGGAAGTGATCGAGATGTCTCGAGATTCCTCGGTTGCCGTCTTTTGGTTATGTCCCTTTCTTCTTCATCCCTTCTCCGGTCCGTTCCCGGCACAGTCCTCCGGCCAACCATTTCGGTGGTCACCTAGGAAATGTCGGACCGTCGGGGAAGAAATGGGGAGGGGGAGGATTTGTGTTTGGGGGTAGGGGGTGGGGAGAGGTTTCGATCGTTTTATTTGCAGTAGCTGCTTGGTTGTCCGTCTATTTGTTTTCCCCCTTGGCCTCTCGTCGTTCAAGCACGGTAAAATATTTCTCCAGAAGCTTCTCAGCGCCCAGTTCAAATGGTTTTGCCTGCAGGCTCTGGTCACGGGAGGAGTGGGTATGGAGTGTAAACAAACGCCCAGA
>SMGT01009871.1:217393-239573 GCA_004794575.1 Lanistes nyassanus | reverse complement strand
CTGGTCACGGGAGGAGTGGGTATGGAGTGTAAACAAACGCCCAGAGACGATTGGCGCTGACTCTGGTCACGGGAGGAGTGGGTATGGAGTGTAAACAGACGCCCAGAGACGAGCGACAGGCGCGGACTCTGGTCACGGGAGGAGTGGGTATAGAGTGTAAACAAACGCCCAGAGACGATTGGCGCCGACTCCGGTCACGAAGACTTGTTGTTCCGCCCGATAAGAAGCGTTGCCTTTGTCTAACTGTTAAAACTGCTCCTAACGGACCTGTCATGATACAGTAATTCCCGGTAGGCGACGCTTGGTGAATAAATTAAGGTTACGCAGTCATATTTGTTCCCAGAAAAAGGCTGGTATAACATGTTCTGAATGTTTATGTCTTTCTTAATCTCAAATCTTTAATCTTAAATTCTATTTACACATGCCCCTTTTGTCTTTGGGAGCAATCTTAGTGCAGTTCAGTAGGAGGGGTTAGCGCAAAAAAAAAACCAACCCACGCGCATTTGTCAAACGTAAAGATAGAAACCTCTCGAGTAAACGCACGTCTACTAGCTGTATTCTCAACTTCTGTATTCCGAACTTTGTTGGAATATTACAAAGGATGTAGAAGGCGAGCAAGCAAGAAAGACATCGTGTGTCTCTTTCAATTCAAGTCGGCGAGTGTCTGTCTTCCGCTGACTAAACAAAGTTTTGGACACATCCACTGCGTTTCTGTATCGACTGATAGTGGGTAGAGTGAACGAAATAAGAGACGCAGCATGTTGACTACCCCTTCAATGTGCTTACTTGATTTTTCTTTTTTTTTATTTAAAAGATGTTGAATTAAACACTGTTAAATGCTGGAGGCGACAGCGTTTCAGCAGCAGTTCCCTCGATCACGTTCTGCATGCTGGCTGGTACTTTTCTCACAGCCATCAGTTCTGAGAACGATTGCAAGTCTAGTCGCCTGCAGCAAGGCTCATTCATTCTCGTATGTCGCTTTTTATCCCTTGACGAATGGAAAACTAAACAGGACCAAGGGAGCGAGAAGACTGAAAAGAAAACTAGAGAGAACAGGTCTACATGCGCGTGTTCAGGACACCGCGAGAATGAGAACATAAAAGGGAAGACGAGGAATCGATTATGGTTATACTGCAAGCGGATGTTGCATAATAAATAAATTAATTAATAAACATGATGATGATGATGATGATGATGATGATGATGATGATGATGATGATGATGATGATGATGATGATGATGATGATGTCATCAGGATGATCCAGCCATGTTATCATGTCAGGGGCTATTTTCTCACCTGGAAATTCGCCGTTTCTAGTAAAGCAAGGACAGGATAACTCTGCAGGGCGTCATTATGGGAACCTGCTATTGTTAACGGAGAACACAGCTGGCATTCGAGATTAAATGCAGATGACAACAACGACATAGGAGTGGAAGAAGTAGAAGAGAAGAAGACGTAACAACTGGTTTTAACATAATAATAGCAATGGTTTTTATAATGGCAATATCTGTTGAGTGCGTTTTAATATACATGTTGGTGATGTCTGCAAACCTCTATTGAAGCCAAAGTAGTGTGAAAAATATGACCATTTTTACTGTTCGACACCTCATCAGACCAAACGCCGTTGTCTCCGTGATAAGAATTATAGTTGTGATCATCTCTGTGCTGCAAATCCTTTTATGTTTTGCCTTTTTGAAGGGGGAGGGGCGGGGAACAAGATATGAAGTGGGGGTTGAAGACATCTAAATTCAAGAAACATTTTTCCCCTTTTCGCACCTGTTTAGTTGCGCTCAAAAGTAATCGACTATTTCTCTCCTTGTTTCTGTCTTTCATCATGACCTGTTCCTTCTGTCTTCTGTCTGGGCTGTCCGAGAACAGTCGGAGAGTTCCTGCAACTGTTAATCAATCACCTCGGAACGTGCAGACCTTGGGTCTCGTGCACCTGTTACAATGTGAGACGACAGCGCCCCCTGGCCTGACTGCCCTGTAGCGATTCGACGCCTCATTAGAGACAGCTGTGCGGCCGATAGATCTTCGATAAAGGGGTTCAGGTAGGGCGCCGCCTGGCAGCACAGGTGAGGGCTTTGCTCAGTGGCGCGAGGCAGCCTGCAGCCCGCAGGCGGCTAACAAACTAACCGACGAGCAGTTTAAACGGTCGAACCCTCGCACGAGCCACAAGAGGCACGTATAAATGCGTCGGTCACATGACCCTACCGCGTGGTGGTAGTGCGAAATCGCCGCAAGATGGAAGCACTGTCCTTCTAAATAACCAACCAAACGGCGTAGAAATTAATGGTGACATTCCTTTTTACACTGTATTTGAAGACTTTATTTTTATTTTCAAGTATGTCTGTTGGATTGCCCAACGATTTCAGTGTAAAGAAACGGCAAATCTTGCCGAAACAACTAAAAACAAAACAATGCAAGACAACTGAAGGAATGGGAAATGGATGGGACACATAAGACTTTGACACACGTTCTGCATCAGATGATATTTTGCGCGTTCATAGGGATATAACGTGAGCCTCAATACAAAATGAGAAAAGAACAACTTTGCATCTAACAATTTTAGGCTGGGAGGGGGATATGCATGAGAGTTTTCAGATTCATTCAATCCTTGCCCCGTGGCGAAAGTTGGAACTGGCAAAGTCTGGCTCTGTGCGGATGATGTAGTTATTCAGGGAACAGTTACGCACAAGCCGACTGATGTGCAGGGTTTGGCTCATGGCTGCCCGAACTGTCACAGCTATCGCCCGGAGCCGAGCCGAGACGCAAGATGGCAAACGAGGCTAGCGGGGAATCTTCCATTGCGATCCCAGACCACAGGGACAAGACGTGACATGACGTATTTACGTCTCTAAGTCCGGACCTCGGCCCCTCGGCCTTCACCTCATGCCCCCAACAACAGGCGTCTTCCTCGTTATAAGCGATTCAGCAGACAGAGGAAATTTCCCAAACGAATCGTCGGCCAAATCCGTGTCTTTCTTGTTATACTTTACCGATCGCAAGTGCCAGCCGAGCTAGAGCTATCACCCTGGGGGACTGGGGACTGAAGACAAAGAAAAGGGGGCGTCTGGAGACAGGTCTACAGAATCGAATGTGGGAAGTTAAGACGAGGTGGTTCTGGCTACAAGATCTTTTCACAGACAGCTTGCCGCATTCTTAAGCGAGAGACACGCATAAGGTCCTGATGTTCCTGCACCTTCATCTGCACGTTTGGTGTAAAACTGTCCAGTCACCTGTGATCCAACCTAGAGGATGGCTTTCATCGGTTTTTGGACACAGAACGTTGTATGTAAAAACGAATCGGGTAACGAAAGGTCAGGTTGGAACACATGGTTCGATGGTCCGCGCCAAACGTGTTAAAGAACACGGTAGTAGCCTTAAGACTCTCCTGGTCTTTTTGTCTTCTACTCTGCATAGAAGGGTTTATTCTCTACTGAGTTTAGAAAAGATCAAATAGTTTATGCTGGAGATGATCTGAGGCTAGTGGATAGTTTGGGTACTCATTTCTTTATTATGCTATGAAAACAATGTTCTAAAGTAATATAGTATAGCTATCAGTTTGCGTATAAATCACCTATATAGGTGACGAATTCTGCTGACGTCTACGCTTTAGATGAGACCAAATATATGTATATGTATATGTATATGTATATGTATATGTATATGTATATGTATATGTAAATGTATATGTATATGTATATGTATATGTATATGTATATGTATATGTATATGTATATGTATGTATAATGTGTATATGTTTGTGTAAAATTATATGCTGTTACTGTTTTACAGATATAACACAAAACAAGTAGTAAAGGCAGTCTCGTGGTTTGGAAGCTGGGGTGTTGGGTAAACGAAATCACAACATCAAACTCATCATGCTCCTCCTCTTCCTCCTCCTCATCATCGTCTACATTGTTGTCATCACTATCACTTCTATCATCACTCTTACACCTCCAACGCGTGATGCAGCATCAGAGTGACGTAAGAACCTTAGGGAACGGGGAAGACGCCAGGCTTGAAATGTTTTGAAGCGACCGACAGTATCGCGAGCAAAGTGCAAAGTGTAAGGCACTCTTTTCAAGTCCCCGGACTTTGGCTTTAATCAGTTCCCGCTGCGCCATGTTCCTGGGGATAGGGAAGTGCTCCCCCCGCTAGCGATCGCGAGTGACGCAAGTTCCAGGCAGGTCAGGTTGGTTCTTTTCGGAATTCTGGCCGTCCTTGTTCCTCGAGACGTCTTTTCAGCATGGCCTAGACTTCTCTGGTACCCATAATTCTACCGCCACAGATGTCGTGGACCAGACCCTAGACAACCCTCCCCCCTCCGCCCCGGTGTGAGTGACGTAAGCCGATTTTGCGCGGCCCTTAGTCCTCTTCACGGCTGCTTGGCTGCCTCCCTGCAGTTCCGAGAGGAATTCCAACTCTACATGGTGAATCTCAAATATAACCCCTTCACTCACCCTCCCAGTCCAGACTGTTGATGTGGAGACAAAATTACGAAAGAGCTTGACTCCCTCATGCGCACACACACTCTTCCTCTCTCACACACACACACACTCTCTCTCTCTCTCTCTCACACACACACCTTTGCTCCTGTCGCCTCTAAAATTCTTTAGAGAACAGCAAGTTGCGTGCAGGTTCCAGTTGTGCTGCCATGGTGATAGAACACGCGAACGAAGCGATCGGAAGACCTGCTGAAGAAAAGGAAGGAACAGTGGGCAGAGAGGGGAAATTCTGTGAGGCATTAACCTCTAATTATTCTTCCTTTGTTGTCTACTCCGTTTCTTTTATTTTTCGTTTTTGTGATGTTTCTATAAAAAGCGACGCTGCCTGCTGCTGGGTAAGAGTGTCTTCCTGCCGACGTCAGCATCACGTGATTGAAATTTGTCAGCTTGGCCGGGCTGTTTAAGGTTAAAAGGCTGATCATAAATTCCCTCATATTGAGGCCATAGTATGAACGTGCGAGTTTTCTTTTTCGTTTATAAAACGGGTTTTAAAATGGTTTTAAGGGCTCTTCGTTCTGCACACTTTACATGCAGTTTTAAATCCTCATATGAGATACAAAATTAATGTTCCCAGTCAAAATCCTTGCAATGAAATTAAATGCAGTCATGGCAGGTTCACTGAGACATCTAATGGCACTTTGGGTGTCCAAAATGTAACCTAGGCCCAAAATATTTGCATCGTGTTCGACACCAGTCACGTCACCATAACTCAAGTGGGGCGATGTGCACAGCACGCCGCTACAGCCTTACGTGTATGCTAAGGCATCTAGATCCTAATCATTGGTCGAAAGGTTTGATTTATATGCGTGCCTAGCCTTACCAGAGAAATATGGCTTTACCCTCATGTCATGCACCTCATCCCACACATTTCTACAAGATCTCCTTCATTAACAGCTGGGAATGAGACTACTAACTCTGTGCCAAAATATATCTACCTTCGCGCCTTAAAAAAAAAGAGCCGGGCTTTTATCTGTGTAAACTTTCTCACTTGGTTCGTCCTCTTTTTCGATATTTTTTTTCTTTATGCCTTCCCTACGCAGTAAAAGCGTTACAAAACTTACAACAGGTGTGACTTCTAAGCATTTGTCTCCCTCACAAGCAAACCCCTTTGACAGAACCTTATAGAAAGGTGAGTCTGTTTTGATCGTGGGTTGCTGTTTGTCTGCCTGGCGAGATTATTTCAGTGAGGGTTCAACGAGGTGTAAGAGACCAGAAGGAAAACAGAATGAGAGACAGAGAGAAGAAGAAAGGGGAAAGGGATGGCGCGCCAGCACGAGATGGAGGATAGGTTTAAAACAGACCTACGCATCTGTATTTTCGCACTTACGTGCCGCGCAGGTTCATGACAAAGTGTGATGGGAAGTGGGGAGGGGGGGCCAAAAGCAGGGGTGCCCGTCTCTTGACGCTAAATTGTTACCAGAAGCAAGCACCCAGTCTCGTTTCCATTGCGTATGCAGCAAACAGGCTAAACAGAGGCACGTGGGGAGAACCAGGCTGGCAATTAGATCGCACCTTGCGCCATTTGAATGCAAAGAAACTCAGCGATGCTAGCCCAGGAAGGGATTTGGGGAGGGGCCTGGGAACAACTAACTGTGATATGATGAAGACCAATAGTTTTTTCATTCCGCATAGCAGTTGGGATCGCAATCCGGCAAATACTCCGCATGCATGCTAGATGCTAGAGAATTCTGCGGAAGGGGAGGGTGGGATGGCAACAAGAGGGAGGGAAACTCTGTTTAGGATGAATGCATTTACACCTGCTTCTAACGCCGATCAAGAAGGTTATGGAAATGTTTCTAGCGTAGCAGGCCACACAATCACGCAAATGTTCTCCGTGTTGTGTTAGTGGAAAGATGGTGGTGGTGTATTTCCTCGGAACTTTGAAGTAGAGCGTATTGTCTTAGTTCTGTTTAAAGGTTTCTGCACGTGTAGGTGCGCGCGAGTGCGTGCGTGCGTGCGTGTGTGACAGAAAGCGCTTTCCACAGATACAAGACGGTCGTGGGATCGGAATCCGTGTGTGCCACACGTACTTTCTTTGCAAGTGCCACGTGCTTACAGGGCTGTCCGTCCGAGGGGTTCTCCGTGATGTTCCGGTTTACGAGTTTGCAATTCCCACCTTGGGGCCCGCATACGCGGCGTAGCACGTGCGCTGCAACAACAAATAATTATAGGTCAAGCCATGACCTCTCCACAGCGTCACTTCTTATAGCTACAGTGAAAAAATCAATCCGTGGCGATCGATAGCTGAGTGGTAAAGACATTCGTTTTTACCGTTAAAAAGACCAGTGTTACCTTACAATTCTTTCTGGTGGGTAGGGGTAGGGGTAGGGGTAGGGGTGGGTACTAGGCAGGCCTTCTGTTTCATTGTTTTTGAGATCAAGCCTGCGTCTTTTTTTATTATTTGCGCTAAATGGGATGACCGGTGGTCTGCGCATGCGTGCCCCAAGTCAGTGGGAAATGCAGACCCGCCTCCGGTTTTCCCCCGAGTCTTTTTCTCCCATCACCCCACTATCCATTCTTCTTGACGATAAAAAATAAACCATCAGTCCATCTGTCACAGAGAGGCAGGTGGACTGAAAAACAAACAGGAGGGTAATGTAGGAAAAGAAGGGAGAAAGAGGGTGGAGGGGAAACAGATGCGGAGAGGGACACGAGAGGGGGTGAGAAAGAAGCGGGGGCGATAGAGGGAATTAGCGTCTGTCTCCTCCTATACTGTCTCATCCTTTACGGTTCCGTAAATCAGACTCTGTTATCGGACAATGTTTGCGCAGGCTCTTTCTCGCAGTCCCTTTTTTTCAAGTTTATGATGCCATTACCGTTCTGAGAAGAAAAGCTTCCTCATAAAGGTAAGGATTTTCCGGCTGGAAAATGAGCCGCAAAGCATCGCCATTACATTATTCTGTCCCCTGTCTTTTCTGTTCTTCCCTTCTCTGTGTCTTCTTTGCTGTTTTTATTTGCTCTCTCCTTCTATTTGCTCTCTCTCTCTCTCTCCCTCGTCTTTACTTTATTACGTAATACAACAGGGATTGGAGAAGGAAATAGCAAGAGATAGATAGATAGTATGAGAGGATGTTGACAGAAGTGGACAGGTGACGATAGAAAAGTTGCACCCAGGTTTCATGCCACTGGGACAAAATCATGTCGCAGATACGCGTTGAGTCAAGATCAGAGATAAATCACAAAGGCAGATTATCGTTTTAACAAAACTGATTTCAGTTTGGTTTTTTTGCAACATAGTATTGATGCGGCACGAATTTCACTAAGACTTCACAGTTTACAGGTGTAAACAAATAAAAGTAGGGGTTTTTTGGGGGGGGAGGGGGGACGACAGTGCTTTCACCTCACGATGTTTTCGTGCTATGGGGTGGGGAATTGGTACAATAATTTACTCCAGAACTATTCAGGACACGCACCCGCCCTTGTGGGGGTGGGTGGGGATGAGAGACGGGTGTGTACCTGCTCTCCTGGAGAGCGCGCAGGTCCAAAGTTCCATGTCAGGCTAACACACAGAAAGTTACAAACAGTACTCCTTTCAAAAACCCAATAATACCCCCCACCACCACCAACACAAACGTAATTTCTGCAACTTTTGCGGTTTTTTTTGGATATTTTCATCACCCGTCTTCAGAATTTATTTATTTAGAGCCAAGTCAAAGCATCCTTTTCGAGAATCGCAACACAGGTGGGTGCTCTCCCTTT
Source organism: Lanistes nyassanus (assembly GCA_004794575.1). Classification (NCBI taxonomy): domain Eukaryota; kingdom Metazoa; phylum Mollusca; class Gastropoda; order Architaenioglossa; family Ampullariidae; genus Lanistes; species Lanistes nyassanus. Next base: position 231,362 of record SMGT01009871.1, on the reverse strand, counting down.
GCTGTGCTGTACCGCCAGACGTACATCGGATATAATGAACAAGAACTTTCCACTTGTCTTCTTATCTCACAGCGCGATCTGTGAACGGGGGCTTTTATTCCTGGTTATTCGTGTGAAACAAGGAATATTATAACTTGCCACTACCAGTTGTTGAGGATGATGCTTTGTTTGCGAACTTGTTTTTTTTGTGCCTTTTTTTGCTTAAGCTTTCTTCCAGGTGTGTGAGTGTGTGTGCGTGCCTCTGTGTGTGTGTGCGTGCTTGCCTGTGTATGAGTGTGCGTGTGTTTGTGTGAGAGAGAGAGTGTGTGTGTGCGTACGTGCCTCTGTGTGTGTGTGTGTGTGGTGGTTGTTGCCTGAAGAAGAGACTCGCTGCCTCTACGTCATTTATGCCACATCCCACCCACCTCTCTTTACCTCCCTCCCTACGTCTTTCTTTTGTTTCCCTTCTCCTTCTACCTTCTGTCTTTACAAGTCTTCTCTCTCTTTTTTCTTCTCCTCGCATCCCCAAAGGTCTCTCCTCCTCTCCATCTTTCTTCTCCGCCCCTCCCCTCTCATTCTCTCTCTCTCTCTTCCGTTCTTCCTTTGTCCCCCTCTGCTTGAAATGGGCTCTCATTGCCCTTTCCATTCTCTTGGTCTTCACCCTGGCGGCACCACTGTTATTTGCAGACTTTTTTTTCTACCTGGCATACTGCCTCCTTGTCTGTCTTTCTTTTTTCCTTCTTTCTTTCATCCTTGCTACTTTCTTTTCTTTATATTCGTTCCCCACTTTCTGTCTTAAGTCTTCCCTCGCTCCTTCTTCGAGAAGCATCTCGCGGTAGATCTCTTGAAAGCTGAGTTATTTCTGACAACCGACTGTCTACAGCACTGAAGTGCTTCTTTGCTAGGGCTCCTTAATGCACGAGGCCTCAGAGGGCCGCTGCTTCATGGAGCCTCTCCCCGTCTTAGGCACAAAGAAAATCCAGGCTTTTGAAAGACGAAGCCGCTTTCCTCTCGAAGACTGCAGCAAAAGCTGTTTTCCATCTGTCAATATATCCGCTTGGAGTGATGTGATGAAACAGTCGTGTGACGTGGAACAGGCGATTGTCCCGTCAAAAGGAATTTCCGGGTCAGCGGTGAATCTCTCACAGGCCCAGGCAGTTCCTAGGAGTCAGGCTCCGCATGGCGGCTACTGGGAGAGATCGGGGCTTATTAAAAAGCGATATTGGATCTCCCCACAAACGAAACAGCTGCGTTTGGGATCTGCATTATTCATGATAACAAGAGTAAGTGGAGACCTGCTGCAGAACATAAATCAGCGGAATGTGCAGCCCGCTGTACTGATTCGGAGATTTTCGAGCCTAACGGCTGACGTAATCAAAATATTTCCACATGTCTGCCGTATAGTCAACAGTTTTCTGTTTTCTTTGTTTCTTTTCTTTCTTCCTTCCTTTCCTAGGCTGTTTGGCTGTTAACTTTCGCGTTTTCTTATGAGCTTGCTGTTTTTTCTTTCAATCATTTTGGTTTTCTTGATTTCATTTTTATGGGTATTTTGTCTCTTTTCGTCTCTTTCCTTTCTTTCTTCTTGCTGTTTTGTCTGTTCTTTTTTCCTCACTTCCTTCCTTTGGTCAGTACGGCCCTCTCTCTTTCTTACTTTCGTTCGTGCTTGCTCTCTTTCGGTTCTTCCTTCACTCCTTTTTTCTGAGACTCTCCTAGTCGTGGTCCCGCCAAAAAGACCACGCGGCCTTGCTGAGGATATGCACTGACCCAAATCAAAAACCCAGGACGATCTCAGAAATGAAGGAAGAACCGAAAGAGAGCAGGCCCGCAGAAAAGTAAGAAAGAGAGAGGGTCGTACTGACGGATGAATGGTTGTTCATCTGCAAGCGTGGCGAACAGCTATCTGTGTCAACAGGTGCACGCGCCAGGACACGCACGCACCTGTTGACACAGATAGCTGTTCGCCACGCTTGCAAATGAACAACCATTTGCCAGGTAATGCCTTGGCGTGAAGTTACCAACCGCCTACGTCTTTCCGACTGCATGCGTTTTAATTTGCTCTTCTTAATTGTTCGCCCCCACTCTTCGTGTTCCTTCTGTCTGTCTTGGCTCCCTTTCTGATCTTTCCTCCATTTTCCGTCTAGGGATTATGAATGTTGAAAGAATATGTTGAAAGAAAAGTGCATCGCCTCTTCACTTCCCAAAATTTAAAATATTGCAAGTACAAAGTTTGCTGACTGCATCGGATTTGATGAGTCAAAACGGGAAGGTGGGAGCTTTCTTTTCAGTACTCTCACCTACATTTTCTTGAGAAGAATCAAGCTGAACCTAGCGCGGTCGCTTTCAAACACTGCGCGGAAATAAATATGCGTTTACGTCTAGAGGGAAACGCGCATATATTTCGCTTAAATGCCGAAAATAGATTTTTTACACGTATATGCGCACATTTCCTCATTGGGTAAACGGACATTTTCGCAAAATAAATATGCATTTACGTGTAGAGAGAATCATGCATATATTTCGCGTAAATGCCGAATTTTTTTTACGCGTGTAGGCGCACATTTCCTCATTGGGTAAACGCACATTTTCGCGTAGTTAATTCTATTGGTTAATGATTTACGTGACGACAACGCATGCGAGCAGTTACAGGTCCTTGTGACACCGAGTGTGCGCAGTATGTTTGACCATATATGGTAGTCGATAACGGGCAGGGAGAAATCTAGTTGAGTGCTGACAACTGAAAATGGGAGTTTTACAGTCAACCAGTGAAATCAAGCCGCAAAACTGGAGGAGTCTGGCTATTTCTAGCAATGCTGACGTAACTCCCATCATTTGATGTATTTCTTGACTAATGTGCGTTGCTGCATCGAATTTCGCGCTGGCATTTGGGTGGGTGAGTGGGTGAGCAAGTGAGTGGGTCACCGAGCGAGCCATGCGATCCTTACCTGAACTTCAAAACCAGACTACTTCAGCATCCGCACCAAGCTACTTCACGGCAAACCGCCAGAACTTTAAACAGGTGCCAGTTACACTGGGAAACGGAGCCAGAGATGAAATCTGAACCCACTGCGCGTGGTTCCCGCTGTAGATAAAACGATAAACTGCAACTATCTCAGATGTTCTTTAAAAAAAAAAGATCCCAGATTAGATCTGCTTTACACTTGGCATCAACAAATCAGAAGGACAATGTTGTGATCGTCGTAGCCATGGAAAACCAGACGGAATCGGAAAGCCGAAGCTACTTGGTCTCCGTGTTGTCGGGGTCACCGTTCCCCGCGAAACGTGCGCGGACATCGTCATCTGTCATCATCGGCAGGAATTTGGTCCGCCGCCCGTTTCCTCCATGCTGTGTTTGCGGCCGCGATGGCTGCGTGAATGCTGGACAGACAACGAAGGAATGTGGGTGAAAAAATAAAATAAGCCTGCTACGCTCCATTAAATCTGTTTTCTTAGAGCCGTGATCAATCAATGCAGCGAACAACGGTTGTCCCAATAAACCTTCATGAGGCGTACACTATCTTGCCATAGAGGGCACAGAATAAAGTTCTCGGCAGTGAAACGGCCCTGCATTACTTTATGTTATGTTATATTTTAGGTTATGGTTTACGTTATGTTACGTTACCTTACGCTACATTACGCTACGTTGTGTCATCTCATGTCACGCCACGTCAGGTTAGGTTAGGTTGAGTTAAGAAAAAGAAAGAAAGTCAGTGGAAGGGAAGAAGAGTGAGAAAGCAGAAAAGATGGAGAAGGAAATGGAGCGAGGGGTCAGACAGAAGGTGAAGGACGAATCAGGAGAGAGACTTTGATGTATTCCAGCATTTTAGAGGCGATAAGAGGATGAATCACTGAGTCCGCTTAAGGCTCCAGGGTCCGGTTCCAAAAGGGTTTGTATCTGCCTTTCAGGTTGTAAGAGCGGTAATGAGCGGCCAGTTCAATCTGTGTATTCACATGGGCAGGAGGCACGAACCGCCATGCAACCGCATCCTGAATCTGCGTTGTGTTCGTACCTCCTCTTCACGTCTGTGCAATGTGTACTTACTTAAATCAAGAGCACATAAAGTAAATGGTTCTTACCGCTTATTGTGTCAACGAAGAGACGATGCTTTGAGTTCATTCAAGGCGACGCAGGGCCGGGTCCAAGAGCGTTCCTATCGCTTTTTCATACGTAAAGGTATCCTTGAAGTATTCAGAGCAGACAGACCTTACGAAGGGTTTTATGACTGGAAGGACAGATTTGAACGCTCATGCAACCCATCCCATGCCTGTTTTGAGTTGTTAAGGAATGTTTACAAGTCACAGTCAAAATGACTTGCGACGTACGTCACGTTCACCGTATCTTCCATGTGCAGCTGTTTCGTATCTCGCTGACCTCGTTTATCCGTCCAGCATACCGACACCACAACCGCAAAACCCTGCACGTTTGGACTGGTCTGAAAATGTGCACCCCCTTTACTTTTTCTGGAAGCTTTTCTCTGCGTGTAAAACCTGCTGAGTTACATGCGCGTCTGGCTGCCATGCTTAAGCCATAAGGGCCAACTAGGCGTAAACCATCAAACAAAAGATTTATAGAATCTGGACGAAAGCTGGCACGAACAATACAGATGGCAAGACATACTTTTGTCTGGACTGCGGTAACGACTTTTTCTCTTTAATGAAATCATGGCGGCGAGAGAAATGGTGGATGGGGAGAGGGGGCCTTCAGCAACAACAAAATGTGTCTGCAGGAAAAGGGGGTGGGGGTCGTATATTAGTTGCCTTTGAAAATCTGGTCAGCTAGGCAGTTCATACCAACTACAAACGGATTTACTGTTTCGTCAAAGCCAAGAAACTTAACTCTTCACCAGTCAGGTGGCGCAGCCAGACACCTGGACGGGCGGAAGTCGCGCCGGAAACGCGATCGCTAATCTTGGCGCTGAAGAGGTGCATGACGGGAAGGCTGCACTTTTACTTCCTGCACAAGCACAGGGAGGCAAGTCGCGAGGGGGAAGTTCGGGTTGACGAGGGGGGTTATCCGATGAGGGGGTCAGAAAACAGGTGGAGTATGAAATGCGGAGAGGTGAATCTTGCGGAATTCTCTTGACAGTACCTTCCAGGTTTTAGCAAAGTGTGAGAGGCTACACATCACCTTGTACACTTAGACACTGCTCTCCTCTCCCCTCCCCCACCTCAACCCAGTGATCTTGGACATGATCCGAGATTTGCTAACTGAAAACAGAGACACAGAGACAGAGAAACAAACAAAGACAGATATGTGAATAGACAGACAAACAGACAGACAAATCGATATGGTTATAATGTGATATTTCGCGATTTCTATGTATGTGTGCACAAGTGGGTGACTAGAGAAGTGAAAAGAGGGAGCGAGGAGAAGAAGACGATGGGAGGGGTGTGGGGGGGGGGCAGAGAGAGAGAGAAAGAGAGAGAGAGATCGCCTGTGTGCATGTGCGTGAGTTCGTGCGCGCGCGTGTGTGTGTGTGTGCACGAGTGGGTGCGTGTGCGCGGCTTTGTGTGAGTGTGTGTATGTGTGTATGTATGTGTGAATGTCTATGAGAAAGAGAGTGAATTGGAAACATAATAGAAAACCTTTCTGAACATTACACAAGATCCCAATGCGGCTTCTGCATGGAAGACAGAATCGTAACATGGTTTCCTACATACTACAGCCAGCAAAGAATGGATCCCGGATCTCACATATCCTATCTGCTTCTTCCTGCAGTCAGCTTGTCTTGGAACGAGCAGTTATCCGATCTCACCATTATCCTATATATATATATATGCAGACATGACTCATCACATCTCACATCTCAATTAGAAACTTTGCTGTTTGCACATGTCATCAGGTCTCATACCTTCTTTTTAATATGTCTACAACATTATCTTACGAAAACATTCACCGACGACAGTCAACTCGTTTGTTACCAGCAAGAGCCATACGTTGTGGTCTGTGGCACCAGCGCGTCCGGCACCAGGACGCTGTCGAACACCCACCGACCGGAGGACAGAACTCCCGCTGAAACTCAGGCATGTCAATCACCAGGACACATCTACCGCCCTGAACCTCAACCAGGGGGTGGTGGAAGACATAATAATGACCTTTGTTCGCTAGAACGGATTAGGATGTCCTTAACGCCCTCCTGTCCGCTTGTGCTCATAGTTCCAAGGGGAGATCACTCCCCGAGTACCGAGTCTGGCCGTTTTGCAACGCCACTGCAGGCGCTTGGTGCATCTGACAGAGGCTGTCGTTACAGCGTCTCGGGTATAGCCAGAAAACTGTCAATGACTCACCCTGAATGCCAGCCAGCACGAAGGTCGTAATGTATATGTTGCGTGTGCATCATGGCGTTTATTTGGGGATTAATTTTTGCACAGTGTGCAGCCCTGTAAAGCTGCATACATGCTAAAAAAAAAATAAATTTTAAGTACGTAAATACACACATGTACGTACGTTCCAAATATTTTATGTAGCCCAGTTGGATAACAAGGAAACTAAAGCAGTGTAATCTCGAGCTTTGAGAAGAACGGGGTTCGAATCGATGGGGGTGGGGGTGAGAACTTTAAGAATGTTCCGAAGTAAACGAAAAAAGTCTTGTGATATAATGTTAATGGGGTGAAAGAATAGCAGGCCAGTTCAAATCTCTCTCTCTTTCTCTCTTTCTCTCTGTGTCTCTTGGAGGGGGGAGGGTTAGCTAGTTCTTTATTATATAACGTCCAGTCACAAACAGGCTGCATATCAGGACGGTGTTGCTTAGACAAAGTTAACACGCTGCCACATGTGGGGCTGGTGTCGCAACTCGGGCCTCAGTCACATTATACAGACACCGGGCTAACCAGTCCTAGTACTGTTCCCTGTAGTGCCAGGCGTCTGGCAGGGCAGCTACTAGATTGCCAATTTTTGAGTCTTAGGTATGACTCGGCCAAAGGCGCGAACCACCGACTTCCCGCCTTGGAAGCGAACCACGTAACCCGTCTCGGGAGAGGGGAAAGAAGATGGGGGGGGGGGAGAGAAACTGCGTTCAATATGTAATAAGCAAAATAACAAGTTAAGACTTTCATCCGCCAGCATCATTATTCACAGCAATTTTCTTCCTATACATTAAGTGACCTGTTGCCAGTGGCAATATGAAGTAAACGAATAAATATTTGATAGGATAGTTTAATGTTTATAATTTTCTCACATGAAGAATGTCTTCGGTTTTTTCAAATCGGGTAATACTTTATATCAGATTATGTTCTTGTCATCAAGGCAGGAAATATTTGTCAGAAGATCTATCGAGTGTCTAGACTAGACATAATATACGGATGTATTCAACTTTCTCTCCTCTGCACGCTGCTACAAAACGTCTAATCGCTGGCTTGTGGGGGAGATCAAGTTCACGGGGGGCGTTCCTTCCTCCGGCTAATATTAAAACAACCTACGCAGTGCTCTGACTTGGGGGGTGGGTAGGGTGGGGGTGTGTGCGCAATCGACGTCTTCATACTGAAGCAGGTATTTTAGGGTGCCGGAAAGCGAAAATAAAACAAGTCAGAATGAGGAATATCCATCAATCTCGCCCATCATCATCATCATCATCATCATCATCATCATCATCATCATCATCAGAGTGATTTCATTCTAGTTACTTGTGCGCTCAGTCCTTTTAAAATGTGTAACTGGAAGTGAATGGCCGTGAAAACGATGACTGCAGACAGATAAGGTTGTCTGGGGGCACGGCCGATATTAAGGCATCCTCTCCTCCCTCTTATTTGTTTTACTTTGGTCTCTGTCTGTCTGTCTCTCTCTCTCTCTCTCTGTGCGCCGAGAGAGAGAGAGAGATGCAATATATTTTTGGTAGTCTTGATTAAGTCCTGGAGCCTTCGGTGTAGAGTTACTGCCCTTTCCCACTAAACGAATGAGTATATTTCATTCGTTCATTGCAAAAACAGCCACCTTGTACTTTTCTTTAAGTTTCCCCCGTAACATACAATTATTTAAATGCCCACCACGGTGTTCCATTGGACTATTTAAGCTGCAGCTGTCACGACTCCCTGCATTGAATTGGGCTGTTTTAGTAACCCAAGCGTCCTCGCCGTCCTGTCCATTTCCCATTTTCTGTCCCAAAGGCTAAGCTCCAGGCAATGTTTGGTTTCTCTTCTGCACGTAAAAGGTCTCTTTTGACATTTTCCTCTCCATATAACGACTGCAGAAAACTGCCTCACAATCTAATTTCTGTATTACAGCTGATTATCTCTGATCGTTCTCGTCGTTGTCATCGTCACATCATCGTCGTCATCGTCATTGTCATCATTCCTTTATCATTTTTCTTTCCTTTCTCTTCCTGCTTAGTAGTGGACTCACGTTGCCGAGAAAAAAGGGTCCTCTGACGCTACTAGTCTGACTGCTGTGCGGAGGTGTGGCACACAGGTTCTAGACTGCCGCAATTTTCCCCTCTTGCGATAAAGGGAACCAGCTGCCTGCCAGCGCCATTCCTGATATCCTTTAGGGCAGTTAGGGGAAAAAGTGCTCGCCACCCCCCACTCACCCTTCTTTCCGTAAACATTGATATCTATATTGGCGATATCCGACGACACCGACATCCGGCAATGACATTTGACTCCAATACCTACTCCCACCTACTCTGAACCCGACCTTCCTGGCAGTAACACGTTAGCGGAATCGATCAGCACTTGCGTTTCATGTGCACAGTGAGCAGCGCAGGAGGGGAGGGAAGGGGAGACGCGCCTCTCCGGTCCCGGTTCCTTGGTCATTACGCAATCTCCCCCGAACTGCTGTACTTCCTTTCCTGGATCCCCGCATGTCCGTCCCCAGCGACCTTCCCATTACCCCGCTGTTAGTCTTCTATTTTCTCTTCGGTCCTAAAAACCAACTTTGGCCAATGGAGGGTGATAGGGGAACGCGCGCTCCTCTGCTTTGGTGAAAGATGTTAGCCAATCATTTTGGAGGCGGTAATAGCCTATCTTCCATAGGGTTTTATAGCTGTGATGGTGTGTGCCGGAAGGTGGGTGGGGGGACGACGATATGATCTGTAGGTCGATAAAAGGGTGTGGGAGAGGGTGTGTGGTGTGTGGGAGAGGGTGTGCATGCGTGCGAGGATATGGTATTCGGCTGCATTTATTAACTTTGTCTTGTCTCAAGTTACCGTTCGTCTCTCTGGATGTTTGACTGAGACATTTGACATAAATTTGTCTTCACCCTATTCGCTCCACGACAAGGGGGAATAGATACAGAACATAATAAATACAAAAGGCAGCATTCAAATACTTTAACAGTTAGGATACTAAAAGACCAATAAAAGGGTATTATTTCCCTGTGTCCTATCTCTCGAATGTTACAACCAATTCAGTCATACTCTCCCGCAGACTCATACACACACAGTCTACTCTGTCGCTCACACAGTTTATTGTTGGACAAGCATCTAATGGGGTCCTAGTATTAACCTGTCCTGCTACTAATTTTTAAAGCTTCCGCAATAAATGTAGCTACCGGACATATAGCCACTTGGATGCTAGACGTTATGAGTTTGCGCTGCTTTCTTGTCACAGTGTAGTGTTAAACAAGGGAGTGCAGTCCTGACGTTTAGCGGCATATTTTGGACATTCAAAACGAAAATGATATTCGTCTTCATAGTGCCATCCACAAGATGGACAGGCCGTAGTTTTGTTGAAATCATCCGTATGCCATCCTCTCTGATTATTTAATCCACATACTCTGAGTCTGAATCTGGCTAATGCTGTTTCAAACCACTTGTTTGTTACAGTGCTAATGTACTTTTCTGGTTCGAGTACACTTTTGAATGAGAGAAACCAGGTATATTTACTGTTTCCTTCTAAAGACGAGTGCCAGACTTGTTTATAACAGAAAACAAGTCTGAGAGAGATTCGATTCGATTTCTTTATTGTCATAAGACCACTGTCCTTTAACAAGGGGGAGATAACAAAAAGAAATTTACATAAATACATTGCATACGCATCCATTCAACCTCACATTCAAAGCAATATTTAGACGAACCGAGTAGACTAGTTGAGCAAGTTATGTATTTCGTACACCAAAGGCTTAAGTCTGAGAAAAAGAGAGAGAGAGAAGACTCCTTATGTTTACTGGATTCTCCAATGTGCTTGTTTGTATCCATGTGCGGGTATTTTGTTGTTGTTGCTGTTGTTGTTACATTTTGTTAATATTTGTATCGTTGTGCGTGTGCATGCGATTACATGTTTTATACATACCACTTTTTGTTGTGCATATGTTTTGTAAACAAATGCGATTGAACACCTGACTATTCGCCGTCCCTTACTCCCCTACCTGATCACAATTTAACGCTCCCAGTCCAAACTCTGAGGCAACGTTGTACATAAAGCCACTTCCCCACCTACAGCAACAGTCGTGTCTTAGCCTCTTCAAGTAATCACACGGCTACACTCGCCGTAATTGTACGTCAAATGGCACATAATTGTACGTCAAACCCAACGTAATTTCACGTCTTTCGGCCTGAAATCTCGCGGCTCCTTCGGAGCTGACTACAAAGCCCCGTGCTGAAATGTCTTGCACACATCAGATTACGGCACTTTCCACACAGACCAGATTACGACATTCTTCTGGCTGCCCGCCTACAAATACGATTAACAAGTCTGGTCGCGTGTTTGGGAGCGTGGAGAATGGACAATAAGCTTACTGGAGCAGTCATACGGAAAGCAGGGTACCCCACCTCCCCTTCTCACAGAAAAGCATTACATTTCCAGTCGTCGACCTCCGGGGGTGGGGTGGCGAGGGGCTGGGAGCGATGGAGATGTCCGTGGCACGGGCGGACGAATAAGCAGGAACGAAATTAAAGAGAACGTTAGTGGCCGTGTGGGTTGGTGAGAGAGAAGGGCTGGTTACCGTGCTAGCGGTTATGTGATTGGAGATTAAGGACGGCAATAGGAGCTGAGCAGTACGTGGGTGGCTGGCAGATCGTCAGAAGCCCGTGGCTCGGAGGGACTGGATGGGAAAGAGAGGGCAGAGGGTTTGCGAGTTAATTGTCGTCTGCCTCTCGACGCGACGTCAGTAAGCGTGGAGGGGAGAAACGGAAGAAAGGAAAATAAAATTCTTTCTTACCCAAAAGTAAATGTGAATCGTAAACGCTTCACGGATACACGAGGAAGAGAAGTGGGATAATTCAGAAACAATTTCTTTGCACGTGTCCACACTCCAAAATGAAATCACACAGCATGTAAACACATTTCATGCCCTTGGGTAGTTCCACAGAAGCTGGACTGACAAAAAAAAAAGTAGACGAAGAGAAGAAAGATTACTTATAGTAACAGTTATGGAGTATCCTGGGTGACATGGCAGACGATGAATTAACTCCAGCCTAACTACGGAGAGGAGCTGCTTTAACTTTGCGAGCGAACAAAAGTATAGGGAAGGTGGAAGAAAAACCTCCTTCTCTGTCCTCCTTTCTTCTCTCTCTTCCTCTCCTCCACCTGCTCTTCCCCCCCCCACCTCTCTCTCTCTCTTTTCACACAGCGTGCATAGCATACCTTTGATTAGGAAAGCAATATCAGCACTGGACCAAAAACCCTTCCGGTTAAAGAGCCTCTGCACACTAACGTCATGCAAGCCGCTGATGACAGAAACTCGAGATTATGTAAACGAACACAAAAAATCGCCCAGGCAAATCGAGAAGTTATCAAAATCTTGACGCCTGGTCTGATGCAAAATTTAAAGCTGTTTTCCTTTTTCCTAACTGGAGACTTGTTTTAGAATGTACTAGATGCCACCAGCTCAGATCTTAGACGTTGTTGTGCTTGTGACAGCCGCAGTCAGAAACTGTTAGTATGGACTTCTGACCGCGTAGTACAAGAAATGTAAAGGTACTAACGAAAAACGTTAGGGTACGGGTCAAGGGTATTTGTTACACTGTGCTGTTGTGTTGTTTGTTTCGAAAGTGGATGGCTTTGAGTGGTTGGGTGGGTGGGTCGATCGGTCAGTGGCACAGTAACTGAATGAATAAATAATTGACATTCCACAGCCTCTAGACTAGTTTCGCCTTATATCTTTGTAATTCTTCGTAATCCTGTAATCAATCAGTCGACAATGCAGCAATACAAACTTAAATATGCTTAATCCATTTAGAATATAAGAATATAAGAATAGATTTAATCTGAAAGAAATCATTTTTAAATGAAGAACATTTTCTCTGGCTGCAAAGATGTTCAAACCATTGGCGTTGATTCTTTGATCACTAAGCTCTTTCAAGAAGCTGCATTATGAGTACAGCCTCTCGTTGTTTGGGATTAAAAGAAAATGAAAGGGGAACCCGAGAAGCAACCAACAAGATTTAATTACACGAGAAAAGCCTTCTTCCGGAAGCCAGCAATTCACAATTGCAGTCATCTGGTCAGCAATCACACTGGTGCTTTAGCTAAAAACATGCGTTTGAAAAGAGCAAATATTTAATTGGTAGCCGCTTCTCTTCCGTCTATAATTACTCCAAGGCGGCATTGCCTAGATGAGTTTGTCTTGTGCTCCTTGGCTTCGATGGAGGAATTTTCCTCCCTTGTTTCTTCCTTTACTCTCTTTCTCGCTCCCTTCCTTTCTGAATCAGTCGTCTATCATTTCATTCTTTCTCCTTTGCATTCTTTCTCATTTGTTCTCTCGTCTGTACTCGCCGCTTCCTTCCCCCTCCGTATATCTGCTTTTTTGTGTGTTATTCTTCCGACTCAATTTTTGCTGTCTTGCATCTGTCCAGCGCTTATACAGAAGCGGACCCCATGCCCAGAAGAAAGACGATACAAACTAATTCCACAATCAGTCACTGTTGATACTCTTTTGTTCAGTATGTCTTTAGGAAAGCCAGTGAAAACAAACGTTATACAAAGATTAGTGAACGTGTTGTTGAAGAGCGACGGTGATGGAGTATGTTACTGGGGCCCCTTGCTTGTTCGAGGACTTTCCAACTTCTTTGATTTCTGTGCAGCCAATAGGGTTGACTGATGAGCGTGCAGTAATGTAATCTTTTGTCTTCTGCAAATCACGATATCGTGACCTTTCTCACTTATCAAGCAGAAACATAAATCAATAAAGAAGTAACCGCACAGAACAACGTTTGATCATAAAGTCACTCGGCGTTAGTGTATCGCTGCTAAACAAATCTGTACAGATCTAGAGCAACCATTTATCTGTAGGATATCGTAGATATCTGTAGGATATCCAGCTTCCGTGGGGTGTGTGGGAAGAGCTGGACGTTGTGACGCAGCTCACAAATGTGAAATACATAAGTTGCTGAACTCAGAGGGTTTTATCTCTTGTGTGTTACGCCGCCGCTTTTGAAATCAACAATAACTTGTCACAATTTATGTGTCTCTTTATTCCTCTCTCGTATCTCCCACCCACCGCCCTCCTTCATCCCGCCACACTCACGCACGCGCTCTCTCTGTCTCTGTCTCTGTCTCTCTCTCTCTCTGTTCTTGGGGTTTTCCCCATCCGTCTATCTTCCTTTGACTTGTGTGCGTTTCCAAAGGGACAGCTGTGCTTTCACAGAACGTGCAAACTGGTCCATTACCCTGTTCGTTGGATTGTACACTGTTTTATTTGTTCGTATGTTTATGCATTGATACCCTGAAACTTTTTTAACAATGCATTTTCTAGCACGCGCGCGCGCGCGTGTGTGTTTGTGTGTGTGGTGGGTTATTCCAAGAGGAATTGTTGCTTTTTCTATTACAAAGAGTTTCCTAACTTTCCTGGGGCCCACTGACTTTGACCCGATGTTGCCAAACTATGGAACAGTCAAACTTTATTGTCAATTTCGCCTCCACGAACCCGCCCGGTGCTTCAAGGGCATCTTAAATAGGGTAAAATATAGAACAACAGCTTTTAATTCTTCTGTCACTATTTGCATCAAACATGAAAAACCCAGACGCAGCTAGGATTCATTGTTTTCATTACACCGGAAGCCTGCCTCGCGGGGAAGGTTTACGAGAAAAACTACATGTGCAAAATTTTTGGGCAAGGGCA
>SMGT01009871.1:200758-214302 GCA_004794575.1 Lanistes nyassanus | reverse complement strand
ACACTGGGTGCAAACCACAGATTTAAATGGCAGTATTTACTCCTGCTTTACGATCGGAGTGTGTAAAGTGAGAATCATGTCTTAAGGTGCACGCGAACAAAATATCTTTTTTTTACTACTTTCGACTAAGAAAATTGCAGGGAAGAAAAGGAGAATACAACCTAGTGAAATAACAATCTTTTACAATCTTGATCTTCTCACCCTGTTAAAAACTTTTTTTTAAGACGTTGCGAAACGTGAAGCTTTTCTGGAAGATTAGTACCGCAGTAACAGGACACGTGATAGAGACAAAACTCTAACGTGTTTTACCCAGAGAGGAAACTCACGGGACGGACCTGCGGAGATTTGAACTTCAGAATCGGCATACCCTCTTAATACTGTATCTGCATAAAGAGAGAATGAGGGGGGTGGGAGGGAATAAAAGAGATAGAAAGCAATGATTCTGAAACTGCGAACAGTGTGATCAAGGATGCCATAGGGGAGAGAAATGCAGTTTGTTTCAGCATTTCGTTGTAACTTGTTAAAGAGTCTTCATAAACAGTCAAGATCGCAATTTTAAAAATATGAAGGTAAGCTTACCACTTTTACGACACACCCTCTCCCTCACACATACACACGCACGCATGCACGACGCGCACGCACACACACACACACCATAACCTTTAAGTCTGAATCTTTCACCTGTACAAGTTAACCCCCTGGCGCCAAACTGTCTAGACTTTTGCGAGAAGAACCCCAGTTCCCAAACGGCACGATCTCTGAATTGGCATAGGAACGCCTGTCAACTTTAAATGCCAAAGTTGCAAACCAGTCTGAATGTTCCACAGTAGGGCTGGAATAATCAGAAACACAGTCGAGACGCGTGTTAAAGCCCGATCAGGCGATTTGCATCTCTAGGCCTGTGATATGTGAGATGCAAGGTGGGACCTGGGCACTCAGTGGGGGAAAAGTGCTATGTGATCACTGTGCACGACCAGTGGCGGTGGTGGGGGTGGGGGTGATGACTGGGGTGGTGGCGGCTGTCGAACGAGCTGATCAGGTGGGATATAATTCCATTTGCTGCCTTTCTAACTGATTCATGCATGTGGTCATATTTCTGTTACTGCGTCCTGTGGTATTGTCCCGTTTATTAACATCCTGTCATTTCTACATGCCAAGGTTTGATTTATGAAGATACGCTTCCTTTTTTCGTTGCCTTTTTTTCACTTTTCTTTCCTTCCTTTTCTTTTTCTGTCTTATTTGTTGTATCCTATTTACCTCTTTTATTGCATCTTTTAAATTGAGAACTGAGCCCAGAATGCTTTCTGTTCTTTATGAATTAATTACTACACGTTATGTCGGAGAAATTATCGAAGACAAATCAGTCCACGAATTCAACAGTTGTGGTATATATTTTCTGGCCTAATTTTATCACAAAAGCAAAAACGCAAGCACGTAACAAACGCAAAACGTAGTCGGAAAAAAAAACTTTGAAGTGAAATATACATGGACCGCAAACCACACGGTCTTTGTGTATTCAGGTGGAACAGAAAGGACCTTATAAAACATGAAATGAAATGGTTGCGTAACGATTTGAACATTATTCTCCTTCCTCCCCCAACTTCTTTCTTTCTATCTTTCTTTTTTTTTCTTTCTCAAACGCCTCGTGTTGCTATGGTGAGCAAATATTCAATCAGTGTTTCGTGTAATAGTGTCATGCGAATTTTATGCTGTCTTATTCAAAAGGAAAATCCTTAGTAACTGCACTGAGTTTTTGTTTTAATTCGTTGCCCACTTTGCAGGCAAGCTAATGACTGGGGAAATTTGTGCAGCACTTTGTGTGTGTGTGTGTGTGTGTGTTCGAGAGGAAGATTACTAGGGTATAAAGCAAGATGGTCTGCCTGTCTGCCGCCGAGATCACGTGACATTTTTGTAGTGAGGGAAATGGTGACGTCACATGCCTTACAGATGTCACATGTCTCACACCTTGTTTCTGACATCAACACATACCTTTGCACGCCGATCTGACAGCTGTACGGAGCTAAAATTCTTTTTCCCAATGAGCCTTTTTCGTATTCATTTCCACGCATGCGCAGTGTCTGCTTGCCAGCGGCCAAACAGGAAGTAGGGACATCTTGCGGCCAGCCGTCTGCTTACGAACTGAGCGAAGACGTACGATCACACGACTTCGGCTGTGTTGTTGTCATCACAGCGCTTGATTTTTTTTAATGGCATGAAGAGAAAGCAGATTTTTCTGTTTTTCCAATGAACAAAAGTAAAAGAATCAGGAGAAGACGAAAATCAAAGTTGCAAACCATTAGAAGAGACATTTTCGTGCCGACAGTAACACGAGGGTCTCGTACGTGCTGTGTATAGTCGTCACTTGGCTCAAATAAATACATCTCCTTCGATCGACTGAGTACCAGTATTAAATCTTGGTGTTGACAATAACAGCTTGAGGACAGTCACAAAATTGGAAATATTATATTTGTCTTGTGCATGATTGCGTTTATTATTTCTGCAGATTTCATAAAATAACTGTCGTTTGTATCACAAGTTACTGAGGCAAGATATGTAGCACCCATACTTCTCAAATTTGCCTGTCATTTTTATTGGCTATTTTGTTGTTGTTGTTGCCTTTGTTTGTTTGTTTTTTGGTAGCACAGCCAATATCTGTTCATAAAAGAGATTTGAGTGTGTATTAAAATCTTATACAGCGTATTTGATTACTGAAAAGTGACGGCGGTTGTGAATACGGTATGCGTAGAATACGGTATAAGTAGAATACAGTATCAGCGGATTCGATTTGCCCGGTTATATCATTGCACGAAAATATTACATGAAATATTTCAGAAATAACGATTGGGTAAGGTGTCGGGATCACGTTCATCAGAGAGAGAGAGAGAGAGATGAGGGGAGAAAAGAGCACAAATATGACGAAATAAATGTTATTTACTGTTGGTTGTGTCTTATTGTGTGTAATTTATCAACTAAACTTATCAGAATTAAGTATGTATTTACATGAAAAAGCACTTGTAGTTCTGCCCCAGCCCGGGCTTTGAGTCTGCATTTCCCTGACTTCGAACACGCATGCGCAGACCACCTTTCATCCCATTTAGCGCAAAGACACAAACTTGAACTTATACATGAAGACAGAAGCTCCACCTAATACCACATCCTAACCTCAACCCCCCCCCCCAAAAAAAAAATTCCTAAGTTAATAATATGGGTTTCAAACCTGTGACTTTTTACCAGTGGAACCCAATGTCTTTACCACTCAGCTATCGATCAGCACGGATCAGTCTCTTCACTGTAACTATAAGAAGTGAGGCTGTATAGGGGTCATGGCTTGACCTATAATTATCTGTTGTTGTGGTTTGCAGCCGGCATGCACATGCGCAGCGCGCTTGGTACGCCGCGCATGCGCGTTTGGGCTAGGACACAACTATTGCAGAAAAAAATTCGCGTACTGCGCGGCTTTGAACTACGCCAGATGGCGGTCTCGAGTGTCATCTCTGATCTCCCGTCACTTCGATTTCTTTCCGCTCTCATCAACACCTGGAACAGCAAGTGAACAGCTTCATCCCTAGCAGGTGCGCTAGGTTCGATTCTCGGCGTAGATGAAGAGATCTAGGTAGACAACTGGACTGAAGGCTTGTCGCAGCATTGACACTTCGGCAAAATTATGAGTTTGGAATCCATTAGCCTGTCTGTCCCATAGTACAATTATGTGTGTATAGAGCCACGAATGAGATACCGATCTTATTTTTGATACTGGGACTAAAGTACACAAGGGGTATCTATCAGTTCTCTGCCCATTAGTGCTCCACCCATTTAACAACAAACACACCAGAGATGCGTACAGCGCTCAGGGTGATAGAAGATATTCGGAAATGAAGAGTTTGGGCAAGGGACGTAATAAAAAAAAAGACTCTTAAAAGACCGGACACAACATGCACATGTGGCTTGTAAGGTGTTGTCACATGATTTTATGTCATGACGTAACTTTTCTCCTGATCAGCCTGTTTTTGACACCCATTTCAATGACCGGTGGATATGTCGATCTGTGCTGTTGTAAACAACATCACAATTTCTATAGGCACACTGTGGATCGCTCTAAAAGTTTCTTTCCGTTGGAAATAAAATGTCAACAAACCACATTGTCGCCACGTTTGTCCGACCAGTCGTTGGTTTGTGGTTTTTTTTCGTTGTTGTTTGTTTTTTTTAAAATAGGGATATCGTCTATTCAATAACATTTCGTAAAATTGATCCCTCAATGAACATTGTTCCTTAGGGGAATTCGCGTGTTGTCGCTGAAGTGTAATCTTTCCGCAAGTCAGCGTGGTCCACCGTTAAAAATGTCCATGACGCTGGGGAGCAGCATTGTTCCTGGTTGTGGAGAAACTCTGTAATTTATGTTTCGAGAAAATTACAAAGTGATGATTTAATTTTACTGCTTTTGCCTCTTCTTAACTTTGTTTGAAATCATTTTACAGAAACCTCATATAGCTTCTGGGAGACGATATTGCTGAAATCTAAGTAAACTGTCTTTGTTGATCACTTTAGCCATCGTCTGATCGCAGGAGAGACAACAAGCAATCAGTCATCTGGTGTTATTTCCTTAAGTAGCTCCTCTCTCTCTCCCACCCCTGCTGTCTCCTGTCCCCTCCATCTCTCCTCCCATCGCTTTGAATTCCCACCCCCTCTCTCTCTCTCTCTTTTCCCCTCCCTCTACCTTTTCGAATGCGTATTCTATTTTTATGGTCATGTTTCTTATAATTAGAGATTGCAGTTATAAACACTATTTACTTTGTAGATTTTACATTTATTTCAATGAGTCGAAAGATGATAAGAACATTGACTTTGGTGGAACTCAAAATGCCTGACATGGACCCTGAAAGGGGAAGAGAACGCAATAAACATTTGCAAATGAGGTCTTTCCAAAAGATTCAAACCAAGCTATGACTTGACAAATGGTGGAAGCATTTCATACGATGCTTCCCCAGATAGACTTTGTCCGAATGACGCATTTCCGCATAAAATACCGTAGTGTCTTTCTTTCGATAGTCAGCGCTTCCTCTCAAGGCTTCCTCGACAATGGGAGGCGACTCCTGGGGAAAATTCGTCCTGCCCTTGGCTGCTGTTACCCGGACGTACAGAACTTTGTCCCATGGTGCCAGACCCAGTCTGAAACATCTGTGGTCAACGCACGGGACAGCCCCGATGTCCCAGAGGACTCTTAGTCACGACAGCGTCGTCTGCCGTTTGGATGACAAATAGGAAACTTCGAACTCCGGTAATCCCACACCTGACACAACTGTCCGTCTTCCCGCCGACTTTTTTCTTTTCATCTATCTGCATATTAATAAACAACAAACGAGTACTTGAAACGCTCAAAGTGACTGTATGCAGACGCATGCGACCAAGGGAGCTTACCGTAACCAAACACGTAGCAAAGAGAGGGTCGAAAGAAAGGGACCATGCAGATCCTCAAAAAAGATCTGCCATCCCTTTCTTTTTAACGACGCTAGTCTCACACAGCTAACCCTCGGTACACAACGTGTGCATACAGAAGATCCCTAGTAAATGTAATCAGCCCGCTCACTAAGCTAGTGCTGACAACTAGGTTCCAAGACAAACACAACATAGGACAATTACATGAAATCCTCAAGGTGCAAGTTATAACTAATAAACAACAAACGAGGACCGAGCGTTTAATTTATCAATACAACAAGACGCACTTGAAATGCTCAAAGTGACCGCATGCGTCTGCATACGGTCACTTTGAGGGTTTCAAAGACTTCTTGTTGTATTGATCTGCATATTTTTGAATTAATTTTTAAATGATCATAGAATAAATGCAAAGATTTATTGTTTGTTTAGATTTTATTTTATGGATAGTGTATTTATGTCTATTAGTATCAGTATCACGGGTTGCTGTTCATTGTACCCCCCCCCAGCCCACATCATCAAAGCATCTTGTATCTTCCATCTCTCTCTCTCTCATGAAAGTCTTGCCATGGGTAGAAATAAGGCTCTGTGTGCTAATGGCAGCGCTGTTGCTAAACACAATTTCACGCTTTGGCTTGACTAAAGGTTTGTATCATAGGCTTGGATATAATTTATCTGTATTAATATTGTTTGGTTGTTATGTTAAAAAGTCTATACAGCCATGTATCTGGGGAAGCTGTTCAAGGATTAGGATCAAAACTAACCTAGCTCAGATGGCAGTTCAACCCTGGTAGGCTGGGTCTGACAGCAGCCAGCAGGTGTCGAGCTGAGGTGCAGACAGCGTGGGAATAGATGGCAGCTGCTAGTGGAAAAGCTTACGTCTGACGGTAGCCATCGGACTGTAACAAGGTAGAAAGGTGCTATTTAGCTGAATCGCTCAGGCCATCAGAGAACTTGTGTCAGACCGTCAGGGGCTAGGTGTTGATCGAGATCAGGTTAGACGCAGGGGTCCAAATGCGTAATGGCGATTGGCGACTGACCCCCTGGATGATGCTTCAAACTGTTCAAACGGAATTGGTCTTGGCATCATGACCGGTCCGAGTATAGGTCAGAGGTGCGGTTGACGTCACGACCCATTTTGCTGGAAGAGATCGAACCGATGCAAATGTAACCGAGTTGTATTGCTCTGGGTTCCATACTACCGCACGAAAGAGCTACCCATCTCGAGCCAATCAGGCCGCGCGCTGTAGGTAAATCGCGACGTCATCTCCAGCCAATCGAGCCCCGAGCTTAACGTAAATCGCTACGTCATCGCCAGCCAGTCAGAGCCCGAGCTTGAGGTAATTTTAAATCCTGACGTCAGCTTCGTATTTCACACAGAACGACCAGCGAAACACCAAACCTCGTTCAGCCACTTGATGATTTCTCCTTTTCCTTTGCGTTATTTCCAAACTTCAGAAAAGTTAGTGCGAAGTTTCGGTAGATTAGAGGACGTATTAAAAGAAACGAGAAGACTAGCCGAAGGACTGTCTAGAAGCCTGCATCAATACGCTGCGCTCTGACGTGGAAAGCAAAAATCACGGAATGCGAAGGAGGCTGTAACCTGTCCACGAGCAGCGAGGGGTTCTTTTTACTGTACAGATGGCTGTGCGAACTGTAGCTTCAGTGTTGCGTCGTGTTTGTGTTACTGCAAGTGACCGCTGCTTGTATACAATGGCAGTTGAAAAAGATATGCATGCTTTATTATTTTATACTTGTGTCTACTATTGCAGACAACAATGGATCCAAGCTTTTCACGATAACAGTTCTGTGGAGCTAGCTCAGACTGACGTATAGAAAAAACCAGAGAGTACCGCCTAGAAAAGACATTAGCTTTATTAATTTCTTTGAATTACATCATCTTACTATGAATTCATCGGTTAATAATAACATTTTTTCACTGGGTTACGTGATGTAATTTTTTAGGGACACTGTAGACAGACGGGGACACAAGTCTTGTGAATGCGGAGTCATTCGTATTTATCATCAGTAATACAGCAGTTTGCTCCATCTACATCTCCTGTCGTCCTCGTGTGAGAGCGAGCTTGGAAGACCCATTAGATGACAGACTACAAGGGAGCACGTAGGTCACTGTAAACATACAGTGTGCGTCTGGGTACGTTACAGCACTGCTATAGCAAACATCACAGCTGTTTTTCTTAAAATAAACCTAAAATACAAAACGTTTCGTGTAAACAGACCCATAAAACAACCATCAGAAATGTGCTTGTAATTTTCAACAGCTGTAAAGAATCCAGGGGGAAAATGAAAATACATTTAAAAAATCTTTCCGTCCCTACACCTCTTCTCTGGCATTCGATCGCTTCTCCCCTCCTTTCCTGTTTTTTTTTTTTTTTTGCCTCTCTACTCCTCACCCATCTCTCAGATTTTCCCCTCTCTCTATCTTCCAAATTGTGTGGCGCATAATAATGTAAATTTATTTACATAAATTACAGCCTAGTGTATTGCATCCTGCTCCTTTCTGAGGTAAAATATATCGGCCTGTTAGCTTTTAACTCGTAGTAATTTGGATGTTGTGCCAGCCTCTCTCTGTCCAACACCTTTCCAAGACTCTCTCTCTACTTCTCTCCCTCGTCTCATTTTCCCTTTATCTCGGGACCACCACTGTCCACCCACGCATCCACCGACGCACACCCACACGCCCATGCGTGGACGCACACGCACGCACTCTCACGGCCATGACCAGCTTGCGCAGGCCGGCACATGCATACGGATGTTTGCTAACTCTTCCTTTCGTCGAGGCCACCAAACACTTGTCAACATGTGTCTCTGTGCACGTGCTACCACATCGAAGCCCAGCCACCGACTCCAGATATTACAGACAAACCGTCCTTTCAGATTGTGGCGCCTGCGCAAGCAATATGCACCCCGTTCATGTTCTTGTCGGAGCTGTCCAAACACTAATTACACATCGTATTTGCTACCCATTGTCTCTCGTGAGTGTCAAGGTCAGTGTGGAGGGTTTTTCTCGCACGTAAAAGCTCCCGTTCACTGGAGCCAATCAAATGGCGAGCTCTATTACGGAGGTCTTTCTGCGGGAGGGGGAGGGAGGAAGAGGGGAATGTTTCTGGAGGGGGGTAGGGTAAGGGAAGGGGGTTAGGGGAGGGGTGGGGTGGGTGTGAGTGGAGAGGGGGCAGTAGGATCTTCCAGGAAATTGGAACGTTTACAATGGTGAGCCTAAGAGATTAGCATATTTTATGTAAGACTATACTTGATTGGCTCCAGTGAATTGGAGCTTTTTTCAGCTCCGGCCCTGGCTGTGGTGAGCATGCGCGGCAATCGCGCGCTCGAAAACAAGCGGACCCGAGGACGCGCTTCCTGTTTTCCGGACCCACAGCCCCGTTCATTTTTCTCCCGCCACACGTCCGCACAGATTATGTGGACTTCCGAGATTGTCGGACATTTCCATTTGGTTCGTGGGCCATTTATTAATAGTCCATTCCCTCCGGCAGTCGTTTGGCTGAAAGCTGTCCGCGCGGCGCTTCTCCGATGAGACGTATAGCAGACGGCCAGTACACCGTCCCAAACCCGTCTCTGCTCCTCCGTCTTCATGACGTCACGACTGTGGAGTGGGACGGGGCCAGCGAGACATGGGACAGTGCCGGATGTAATTATGGCTGGGATATTTGGCGAGGACAGA
The DNA here is from genome assembly GCA_004794575.1 of Lanistes nyassanus. Lineage (NCBI taxonomy): Eukaryota > Metazoa > Mollusca > Gastropoda > Architaenioglossa > Ampullariidae > Lanistes > Lanistes nyassanus. The sequence continues at coordinate 205,172 of SMGT01009871.1, read as the reverse complement.
GGGAAGGGGAGCTTGCGTCTAAAGGTGCTAGAGGCAGACGTGTGTGAGAGAGAAAACAAACTCTCAATTTACGAGTTTATTAATGGTTTGCAATTCTCGTATCCCCAGGGCCATTTCTATATCCCAAAACACTCCATAGAGATTTACATTTTTCTCTCCATTAGTGTTTGTTATTTCTGGTTGCAAGCCTGAAATGTGATCCATAGTGCAGCGTGTTTTTTTCTAAATCCTATTTGTTCAGGTGGAAGGATATTGGTAATTTCACAGTAATAGTTCAATCCATTTTTAACTATTGTTTCTAACATTATTCCTAAAGGCGATGTGAGTTTTGTTGGTCTGTATTAGTTTTCCAGGTTTATAGAGAGAGGGAAAATTGTGGCAAGTTTGCACTGACCTGGAAAGGTTTCTTTATCGAGTATTTCATTAAACGGCTGCAACATTAACTGTTTTGAGCTGGGATTTTTTAATTTTTTTTTTTTGGTGGGAGAGGCATTTCATACAGTATCAAGTCCGATCCTGGAAGGGATCATTGCTTTTGAGCTTTTTAGTGCACGATCTAGTTCCTTCATTTAAATTGTGTTGGTTAATATGCAAGAACCTTCTTGATTGAGTAGTGGAGGTACAAAACGACTTTCTGCAGTTTGTTTTTATAGTTTAAAGTCGTGGTCTAAGTTTAAGTTTGAGCTGTTTTCATGAAACGCTTCTACCAGCAGGTTTGGTTTTTCTTTCATAGTTGCGTTTATCCTTTATCAGAGCTGGCATGGAAGTCCTTAGGACATGGTTGCGTAGTTTAATTTCCTTCCCATCTGTCGTTCAGGTTTGCACCAAGATTTAGTGATTCCATAAATTTATCTCATTCCTCTCTTTTTGCTTTAAGACTTGTCGTTTTGGTTCTTACATATTCTAGCCTGTTTTGTACATTTGTGTGTTTTTCCCAAATTTTAACTATCATCTTCTATTCTTAACAGCTATTTCGCATTTAGTCCACCACACCTAACCTGCATATTCACATTTCTTATCGCTTCCTCCTTTATTTCAGTCCTCTCGTACTGTTCCCAGCTGGCTCGTTTCGTCTACTTATTCTCGTTGGCTCGAGCTTCCAGTGGTTTGTCCGGTACAGTCTCCAGCGTATTAGGATTTAGAAGTGTTCCGAGGGTGTTTTCCCCTTCCCCCCCCCCCCCCCCCAGGGCTGTCAATGCGAACCGCTCCCGAAACGCGTACTGCACAATGTCAGATCTGTAGCTGAAGCTGCATCGGTATTACCCTGGCAGAAGCTGTGACCTGAATCCCCTGGGACACGCCTATGGCATGAGGGGCTTATCGAAAAACTGACAAAACAGGCATTCTTACTAAAATAATACAGATCCTTAAATCCTTTAAGTCAAAAAAAATCAAAGTAAGAAAGTAGAGGAGAGGACCTCCAAGAAGGTAACTCTGTACAATTCAAAAACCTCAAAGAAGCGTTTTAAATCCCTTGCTTTTCAACGTTATGATTGCCGAAATTCCCAAATGTGTTATGTTAAAACAATTTGCTAATGGCGCCTCCTTGTTAGGAAAGGACAGGAGAAATCCCTAACCTTCAAAAACAATTAGGAATTAATTCAGGAAGACGTTAACGAAGTAGCGAAATGGCTAAAAAAAACAATGGTTTTAAAGTTTCGGCAACCAATAATCTTTAAACGACCAACTCGAAGAGCATAATATCCAAAGCTAAAAGTAAATCAGTCTCAAGCCTCCAGTACAATTTCTGGAGTAATTTTCACACAGACCTCTAACCAGTTTCCCAATGTGAATAAAGTTATAAAATCAGCAAAAGGGGCGATAAATCTAATGAGAGCAGTCACAGGGAACAGCTGGGTGCAAATCTAAAGTTTCTACTAAACCTCTACCAAGCCCATGTAATGTCAAGACTGCTGTATGCAGCGCCCCTCTTACCTCCCTTTAGTCCAAGTCATATTGCAAAACTTCCATTTGTAAAGGCTAGAGCATTAAAAGTAGGACTAGGATTTGCTATGTGCACCCTAAATCTAGCAGTTCTGGCAGAGGCGGGACAAAAACCTATAGAACTAATAATTCAGGCAAGGGCAGCGAACTACTACTACAGGATACAACGTCTACCCGTAGATCATCCGGTCTAACAAAACCACACTACACCACACAAACACAGCACAGGCCGAACTACACCACATCCAACCATCCAGAACATTTTTCAGGAAATAGAAAGCACAGCATGGGATGAAACTAACATCGAAGTTCCATACCCACCCACTGATTCCCTAATACCCCCCTGGACATTACAATCTCCACAGGTCGGCTCAGCAATCACCCAAGTACAATAAAGAAATCCACCTCGACAAAACTATATCAGAATTCGAACGTGAACTCAACCCTACTTACAAAGATCATTCTCAAAAATCATTAACATTTTAAATTAACCCCCTAACATAAGAATTAAAAAAAACTTTCTTTGTCCACATTCCCACGTACGAATCAAAGGAAATGATGAAACGGGCAGACTTGCTAAATTAGCAGTAAAACCAAAACCAATACCATTTTAGCAGAAGAGAGAAGAAAAAACAGCCATTAAACAGGAATAAACCTTCAGTGGAAAGAAAAATGTAGAAAGGAAGCAGAGGACAGGAGAGAAATAGAAGAACTACCAAGTAACGAGCTCGTTATATTTAACTCCAACAGAGCAAACCAAGCCACAGCAGCAAGAATGTGATTAATTGGTCAATACCATTTGATTCAGAAAGATCCAGCAAGCTTCAAGAACCAGCACTCCACACTTACTGCTAAAGTGCAAGCTGCACCCTCGCCCTTAATCCAAACTCCTCCTTGAGCATTCCACAAAAGTAATGCAGTAACAACAACATATCCCCAGAGGCAGGTGCCATGAACGCACATAATTATCTCCTTCCGACACCTGAAGATGCACGAAAACACACAAGGTGAATGTGGATTATGATCGCTGCTACGACTGGAAGAAACAGTACGAGCGCTCCGGCAGTCGGACCAAGGGCTGATTTGCGTGGAAATTTCGTATGTCTTGTTCATACCTAAAGGGCTTCCTACACTTGCAATGTTCTCTGCAATGTTTACCATATATGGAAGTTGCAACGTTGAGCGAAAATGTTTCAGGGAGGCCTCTCAACATTTTAGGGGATCACACGCCGCGCTATTTTCCAGCAGGGTCTCAAAATGTTGCAAGCGTGTCAGCCAATCAGAAACAATCCTGCTATTTAGTGCAGTGTGGTCTAGCGCTGGTCGCGATCATGTTAGGCCTTCGATTGATAGTCATCTGGTCAGAAAAAACGATTTTTCAGTTAATTGATCTCTTGCAGCACCATCCCAGCATATACGAAAACACATCCCCTGACTATTCAAACAGAGATTTAGTAAGGGAAGTTCACCCGTCGATTGCGAGACGGCTGGGTCACGAAACTGTCGTGCGACATTCGCAAGAAGCGTCTGCTTTCGGTGGAGTCGTGTGGTGATATTCTTGTAGAAGACACATACGCGTACGCTCCCAACTGGTTTCGAGGAGCAATGCACTGTGGAACCCACATTCGTCTTTTCTGTTTTGTTTTCTCAGACTGCTGGGCGAAAATAAATGCAGTCGCAGAAGCTGCAGCGGTCAGAATAAATTGTTCGTGATCATCCATAGTGTTACTATTGTCAGCCCCTAGAGCGAACACGTGATGATCATGTGACGATCTGCCGGCTAAAATATTGCAGGTGTCATGCGCCCGTGTACGGAGAATGCTCGGAAAATGTTTTCGCTCAACGTTGAGAGCATTGCAAGTGTAGGAAGCCCTTTAAGCTGTACGTAAAATACACACGCCAAATGGACCTTACGACCGCCCTTGTGACCGAAAGTTCAGTTACTAACGCTCTCGCGAGCCAACTTAAAGGTACTGTAGCAGATGTGAGAACGACGGCCGGCATGCTGGTGTGGTGGTTATTTAGAGGGACAGTGCTTCCACCTTGCGGTGATTTCGCACTATGGGGAATGGGGTCCTATTACTAAACTCTGCACTGAAAGAACCACCAGACTGACGGCTGCAGTAAGATGGTCAATGATACCTATTGATGTGATGGCTGACTTGTTTGATAGCATGATTGTTCCAATATTAACATATGGATGCGAAGTCTGGGGCTACCAGTTGGGCGGGCTACCTGCAAAACTCCAGCTAAAATACTACAAAACTATCCTGAAGCTAAGGAAATCTACTCCTTCTGCTATGGTTTATGGCGAACTCGGTAAACTTCCAATTGATACTTGCATTAAAAGTAGAATGTTGGTGTTTTGGAGGTCTTTGTGCCTGCCTGATGCCCAGACTAAACTTTCAAGCCTTATTTACAGACTAATGTTTAAATTACACATAATTAAAGGGTATAATTTTGGGTATGT
>SMGT01009871.1:149797-200748 GCA_004794575.1 Lanistes nyassanus | reverse complement strand
CACCCTAATTCTGTAAAGTTCGATCTCCTTCTTAATGTTAAAAACAAGAAAAAACTGACAAATGTAGTGAAATTTATTGCTGTTATAACGAAAGAACTGAGAAATGCCAATAGTTAAGCGAAATGTTGTACAGTCATCATTGTATGCTATGTACCATGCCTTGGGTTTTATTCTTATTTTATGTTTACTTATTTGTTTGAATTCCTAAATGTTCCCCTTTCCCCTTTGTCTCTCATACCCCATCTGGGGTCCAGAGTTAACAAATAAAGTTCCTAAAGTTCCTAAAAGTTCCTAAAGAAAGCCAGTTTTAATGTGCGGGGAGATGGCCGACTGGAGTTTGCACAATGTTTAACTCCAGGAAATAATCCTTGGCCACATCAGGATTCGAACTAGCAACCTCCATCTGCTAGTCCGCAGCTCTCCCAGCTGAGCTAACCAGGCCCCCTAGCCGGCATGTTTGATGGCGGGTTCCGTTTTATAGGCAGGAAGAAAGTCGCATTAAGGCCGACATGGCTGGGGCTGGTGCGGCCGGATTGTGGTGCTGCCATTTTTATGCCGGAAGAGAGACGAATTAATTGAACAGCGAGACGATCTGCACTCGGGCTGACGTCGATGTACAGGCGCAGAGGTCGGGAGTTTTTTGTTCATCAGCTGGCGGTGCAAGGGCCAGTATCGGCAGATGTATGTACATTTGTATGTCCATTCAGGGCATTCTTAACCAGACGAATGTGTGTCGTTGTTCGTGTACAGACGGCCAGGCAGAGAGAACTAGGACGCACATGGGATCTTTTAGGAAATGCAGTTAATAAAGACCTTTAAAATGACACGTGTATCTAGGTCTCTAGACTTCTGGGTCGGACGCTTGCTCATATGTAAAGGTCCCCTTTAATACACAGGCCAAAAGGGCCCTACAACTGTCTGACAGTTCCTGGATGCTAGTAGCCCTTTAGGAGTTTTGGAAGCTGGGGCTGGTGGCAGTATGACCTGGTCTGCAATAAGCCTATACGGTTCTGTTTTTAAAAAAACTGCAGAACTAGAAATGATATTTCCTTTTTCTTTAGCACCTTTCAACACCCTCTCCCCTCCTAGTCCCGCCATCAGATAGCATTTTCGCTTAGCTAACCTTAAACAAAAATAATCGATTCTTTGTCTTGTTTTGTCTCATCTCGTCTCGTCTCGTCTTTTCTTTTCTTTTTCTTTCTTTCTTCCTATGTTTCCATCCTCCAGTTCCTCCAAACGTCGCTATATGGTACGTGAATGAATTGTTCTAATATGTAACAAGAGTTTCTTTGTCACAGTGAGGAAGTCACGAGCCGTACTTTATATCCAGTTACGTTTTCAAAAAAATCCAACGTAAATGTGCAGGTATGACACGATTTATAAACATATCGTCTCAAGCACGCTCAGTGGTTTGTAACTGCAGCTGATTTAAGTCAGTATTAAAGAGAAAAATGTAGGTTCGTAAATCATGTGTTTGTGATATAAAAACAAATACGAAATCTTCATAAATGTAAAATTCTGTATACAAATAGTCAAAGAAAAAGAGAGAGAATGGTTGGTTGGTTGGTTGGTTGGTTGGTTGGTTGGTTGGTTGGTTGGTTGGTTGGTTGGTTGGTTGGTTGGTTGGTTGGTTGGTTGGTCGTTCGTTCGTTCGTGCGTCGTTGGGGCAGTAGATAGGTGGCTGGATATGAACATGGGCACCAAACTACAATGGACATTTTGACGCCGATATCCTCGTACCAACATAATAAACACCCCACCCCAACCACCCCAGGTCCAACCATCCTGCGGTCTCCCTAAAGCAAGAGGCCCCCCCCCCCCCTCCTTGTCCTGAAGCCGAAACATGCGTCATGCACGAGCACGTAACGACCTGCGTGTGCGATCACACTGCTGTCAGTCAGAAAGCAGAAGTGGCCTGCAGTTGTCTGTTGATTTACGAGCGCGCACAGCAGCCCCATCATGCTGCGTGCTCTAGATGCTGCACACGCAGATGCCCCTAGAACCCATTGGGGCGTCTTCAGTGAGACCGTGCACGTGCGATCTGCCTAATGATATTTTTCAGAGAGAGGCAGACTGTGTCTTTTATCGCAAACGGAAAGCGATTTCATAAGTTATTGCAAGGTACGCGTGCGTACGCGCACGTGCGTGAAGATGTTGCATCTCGACACATGCCTCGCGCCTCGCCTTCCTAACAACTCTGACATGGTTGGAGAGGTCAAACACATCATCTCTCTCACACACGCATGCACATCCCCCCTTCCACCTTCACACACTGATGCGCTATACGTGTGCCTGCACGTGCTAAGCACACATGGGCACGCTATGTGCAGCCTGTGCGACAATGCAAATACTTGAAATTAGACAATGCCTACAAAATGAAGAACCGCATCTCGACGACTAGGGATCAACGTCTGGAAAGTAGACGTCACGGAAAGCGATAGGAAATGACGTCATGCCCAGATACAGGCATTGTGGTCACACACCTCTCTTGGATTCAGAGTGGAAAAACTGGTTAATCAATAATTTTTTTTTTATTTGTTTCCCTCGCGTAGAGACATCCTGAAACATTTAAAAGCGACGAAACTTCTGTCAGTAGGTAAGTGATCAGCGCATGTTCATCGGACAGCGCAGCACTAAGAGACAGAAGAGAGAACACGCCTCTCTTCTGGCCGGCAGAAAGTGTTCTTCTGTCACAATCATCACAAATGAAGTAGATGCTTTTGATGAGACACAAAGGAAATTGAATAACCCCCGTCTTACACGGAAAAAGGCTGCTTGGGTTTTGCTCTGTCCGTACGTCCACTCGCACGCGCATATATGTGTGTATGTTTTATACATGCGTGCGTACGTGTGGATGCGTTTGTGTGCGTGCATGCGCTCGTGTTTCTATGCGCGTGTGCGTGCGTGCATTCCTTAATCTCTGTTTGGGTGGCTGGCTGAAGGTCTGTTATTTTCCGTGTCTGCTTTGATGAAGCTAAAAAAACGCGTTTTCGGGATGACTGTCATTCCCATAATATTTACTCCAAAATCGAAAGCAACCGTGACTTTACCGAAACACGAAGGCTCATAGCTGAGGTCAGGTTTTTCTTACGTAGCCAAACGTACAGCACAGCAGACTGTCAGTGCTAAATACACACTTCACAGGGGCCGAGGCCAGACGTCTTTGCGCAGTGTTTACCCTCTGTCAGATACGATCCGTTCGTCACCCAGGCGTTCCTTTTGAAAATAAACGAAGCACAGCGTTTGTTGGTGTAGTTCATGATTCAAGGGAAAGCAGTAAAGAAGTCTCTCTAGTAATGTAACAACTGCTTTGTATTCATTTTCTGATGGACAAAACTCAATGTGAAGCTTAGGGTCACAGCTGATAGTGGTAAACTTTAGGACAAGCTTAAAGTCACAGCTGGTGATGGTAAAGTCTAAGACAAGCTTAGGGTCTCAACTGGTAGTGGTATACTTTAGGACAAGCTTAAAGTCTCACCTGATAGTAGTAAACTTTTAGACAAGCTTAGGGTCTCACCTGGTAGTGGTAAACTTTTAGACAAGCTTAGGGTCTCACCTGGTAGTGGTACGCTTTTAGGGTCTCACCTGGTAGTGGTAAACTTTTAGGGTCTCACCTGGTAGTGGTAAACTTTTAGACAAGCTTAGGGTCTCACCTGGTAGTGGTACACTTTTAGGGTCTCACCTGGTAGTGGTAAACTTTTAGACAAGCTTAGGGTCTCACCTGGTAGTGGTACGCTTTTAGGGTCTCACCTGGTAGTGGTAAACTTTTAGGGTCTCACCTGGTAGTGGTAAACTTTTAGACAAGCTTAGGGTCTCACCTGGTAGTGGTACACTTTTAGGGTCTCACCTGGTAATGGTAAACTTTTATACAAGCTGAGGGTCTCAGGTGGTACTAGTAAACCTCAAGACAAGCTGAGGGTCTTAGTTGGTATTGTAAACTTTAAGATAAGCTTAGAGTCTCAGCTGATAGAAGACTTTACGATCAGCTTTCGTTCAACTTCTGTTCGTGGATATTCCGTTTATTTCCAGTGCAGCTAAATACTGATTATTCGAGGTTACGTCAGATGTACGCGCGTTTCCGCTTTGCGTAACTGTGTGGCAATGAGAGAACTCGTTAGAAAGGCTCCTTCGTGTTAATCACTACGACAACGGGAGGCCTGCCTAGAACACTGCTTCGCGTCAGTAACTACGATATTTTTTCGTCGCTGGGATGGCAGCGCTGGTGGTGGTGGTGGTGGTGGTGGTGGTGGTGGTGGTGGTGGTGGTGGTGGTGGTGGTGGTGGTGTCGTAGTCGTTGTCCTTATCGTTAAAGGGCGTGGTGGCGCTGGTGGCGATTGTAGGGATAGCGTTGCTTGATATCATCTGAAGACAAATTTTCATACTCGTACACGAAAAGCCGTCGAATGATTGCTCGTCCTAAACTGTCTATTACTTCTACTCACTGGTGTTCCGAATGCCAAACTAACACGACGGGGCACTCGCGGTAGAGATGGAAAATATAATTGACAGCCCTCAATACAAACTGGCTGCAAGGAAAAGCTAGCTGTCCTGCCCTGAAAAGTGAGAGAAATGGAATAGAAGGACCGGGCGAGACGATTTGAAAAAAAGGACTCCCAGTTTTCCGTGCCGATTTTCGAAGAAGATTGCCCCACCCCCTACCTTCTCGAGAAGGTCGAACGAATTCTTCCTGTGATTTTGTTATTGATTTAAATAGCCTTTACGAAAGAAATTCTCACTGAACGACAAAATGGGCTGGGGGAAAAGAAGATCATTTTGGGGTGGCTTTTTTTTAAAAACTGCATTTCTACACCGTTTGTCCCATTCGTGACTGCCGATTGCTATGACAGCACAAATGTGAAGATTAAACGTTTTTTCAGATTAGCGGTGAAGTCTGGAAACATATCCAGCAGTGCGTGCATAACAATGAGGTATGAGATCGAGTACAAATTAGTGCTTGTGTTTTCTCTTTGTGTATAAACGCAAAAGTTCGGGGCAGTATGTTCATTTGTCAATCTCATCGGCCTGTAAAGGCAATGTAAAGGAGGTCATCCATAGGTCACAACATATCACCATTAGCCTTCTCTGTTCTACGTCACAACACAACACAAGCCCTGTGTTCTACGTCACAACACAACACAGCACTAGCCCTATGTTCTACGTCACAACACAATAAAACACTAGCCCTCTCTTCTACATCGCTGCACACCACTGACCCTCTCTGTTGTGAGTCTGGACCCAGATACGGACGGTCCAGGTCAGGCTTTCCTGAAGTTGACTCACGCGCTCATTGGAGGAAACAAACACAGGAAAGTTAACATTTGCCCCCAACCCATTGTCATTACGATTTTTTCGATCTGTACGACATTTGTCATTTGCGGCTATTACAGTTCGTAGCAGGGAAAACATTATTTTATTTTATCTTTCTATATTCGATTTTCATTTCGTGTGCTGGAAAGAAAAGACAATTTTTTTTGGGGGGGTGAGGTGGCGAGTAGAATTTCGCTGTTTACTGTTAATAAAAAGGCTTGGGCTAAACGAGATTTGGCCCTGGACCAGCCGATGGGGCTTTTCCTAAACAGCACGAATGTTTTCGCTCCGGCCCGCGGGGGGTGTGGGGGCGGGAGGAAGGCATGCTCGCACGCGCCATGCTGCACGTGAAGCATGCACGGATCGATGCGCTTCACGGATGAGCGCTGCACATGACGGCCTCTTCATTCCCAGCTGACGTGATTAGAAGTTTCAAGGGAGCGTCAGCAGTGCTGATGTGATTATTAGTTTCCTCACGTCTCGCATTCTTCTCGTGAGATTTTCGCAGGACTTTTTTTTTACCGCCTCCCTCCTCCCCTCTCCTCTTTGGGCAAGATTTGAAGTGAGCAATGGCGAGGCAGGATGGGGGAGATCGTATGAGAGTTTAAGCTTAGAGGGGCTGCTTTGCAAGAAAAGTTATTTACACCAGTAGTCGGGAATCTCTTGTTCAATCTAGTCTTCGTGAACGAGGGTGGTGGATGATGTTGTGGTGTTGTCGTTTTCCAGTCTAAATGGTGGTGTGTCGGTGTGTATCTACTGTGTTAATTTCTATTCTACTCGTTTTCTAATACGCAGTGATAAGAATACACCCATCCACCCATTCACTCACTCACTCGATCACTCAGGAGCGTAGCATTAACGCGTGCTTGCTACCAGTACAAGGGTTCATGTCCGGCACTTTCTCTGCATGTGGCACCTTTTACAGGACTGACGGTCGGGACTTTTTTTTGTATAAGCTCCAGTTCTCCTCACCCAACCCCTTCCTCTTCCCTCAACCCCTTCACCTTTTCCCCTTCCTTAATGATATAACCTTCGTTGCTGACGAGGTTAAACATAAACAAATCATTCCCACACTCACTCGCTTCTCTCATCCACATACTCACGCACGCACTCATGCACGCACGCACGGACTCGTCCACCCACTGAGACGGAAAAGGATTGCGAGCCAAACAGAAACCCCCGGGATACAACCTCCCGCCATCCTGCCGCCGAAAGAAAAGGGACAGAATCAGAGAAATGTGGAGAAATGAAAGATGACAGAAGAATGTACGTGGAGATAGCAAAAGAACATCGCCGTATATGACCTTCCGGACTGAAAGACCTCGCTCGTTGGAGATAAACAGCGCCCCCACCCCCCTCACTCCTCGCTCTCCCAGTGATGGCGGTCCCATTGTTCTCCTTCAGCCAAACGAACAGTCAACCTCGGGAAAGATACGACCCATAAATAGTCTGCCGCTCGTCGGGACTCTTATATCGCAGTAGAGCACAAAAAACGGTAGCTACTTTTCTCTCTCACAAAAAGTGGATGATATCTCTTCCATCTCTGTTCGTTCTCGGTGGTGCGACCGTTGAGTTTCTGTGCTGCTCAGAAAGAAGGGCTTTTAAGAGTCTTCCTCTTGCGGAAATCGCGATACGATATTATTCGACGGAATCGACGATCTAATAGAAATATGTATTCAATAGAATGGACATTTCTATTGAAGTATGTGCCATTGAGCATAAATCAGATTATTTTAAAAGACCCACCGTAAAAAGACCCCTTTTCTCGTTTATTCTATAAGTGATGGCTTAGAACTTGGCGCTGTGAGCCCATGAATTCTGGAAACAAATCCACGTCAGACTGAACTTCAGAGCTGTCGCTCAATCTTTTCTTTTAGACAATGAAGAATCTCCACAAGAAAATGTGGCCACTACAGAGAAATACCCGATCCGAGCTTGCGTAAAAAATGGCTAAGGATTTTTTTATGCAAGATAAGTTTGGCATACCCCCGACTCTTTTTTTTTTTGGTGGTGGAGGAGAGGGGGAAGAAGACATGGAGTCTTTCATCCTCGTCTGGGTGGCTGGGTGCTTGGAAGAACGGGTGGATCTAGTCACAACAGTAAATATGTGATTCGTGTGCCGACGATGATGTGAACCCTGGCCTCCCCTCTGAAAGAATCCCCTCCAAGCATGCTCTGCGCGAACTATAAAAATGAAATGTGTAACCTGACGACCCTGTGGCCGTAGTTTTGCCGGCAAATCAAGCTGTGAAGATGCATCAACAGGTTTTTTTGCTCCCTGGCAGGGCGAAAAGAACCTTTCGACCGAAGGCCTGGCGTCGGCAGTTGGTGCTGAAATCTGAGAACAGACAGAATTTGGGGGATAGGTGCCGACTGCAGATAACCCAAGCTGTTTTCGAGTGGGACTTAAGCAGTTCCTAATGGCTCTGAAATTTTGGTGCTGCGTGCGTGGAAAGTGCTCAGCGTAAAGAAATGAGTTCAATGACCATGATTAACCTAACGATGACACGAACTGTTTTGATATATCAGATTCCTGCACATCATATAAGGAACAGGGGAGGCAAGGACAACAAACTTCACTCCCCTCACCAACAAACACAAATCCATCACCACCAACAACAATAAAAACATCATCCCCGACACAAAACAAGTCGCGGAAGCAGCGACGCCTCCAGCGCTTCGAAAAATGAGAAGCTTTTCTGTTCCCCAAACAACCTTATTTCCCTAGGCTGCGCATTCACAGGTTCGTGCACACACAACAGTGTACATTTCTAACAGTAAAACTCTAGCACTGCATTCAGAAGACAAATGTTCTGTTTTATCTGGAGGGTAGTGTGTGTAAATACATGGTTTTAAACGTCAATTCAACTATGATGAAAATAGCGCAAAACAGTAATCCTACTGAGATAATAAGTGTCTGAAATTCTTTGTTTTAAAGATCTGTGCAGTTTAGCTCACAGTCGTGTTTGGATGTACGTCTACTTGTGTAGATCGGGGTCCGATCAAAAATTGGTAATGACCATTAGCATTTCGGACATAGTGTCTGATTTCAATTTTTTATTTATAGACTCACCGTCTGATTTCTTGTTTCCTGAGTCAATTAGACGATCAATGCTTTTACGCGTTTTCTGTTTGGTTTTAGCTGGCGCTAGCCTCCGACAGACTGGGTCTATCTTCTCCTATATCTCTGAACCAGTAGGAAAATGACGTCACTACGTCACATCGTGACGTCATTCGTGAGACGTCGTTCTCAAAATAATCGTAGAATATGATCTGCCTTCAACCTTCATCACCCACGCGTGTGTTGACGTCACTCACTCACTCACTCACTCACTCACTCACTCACTCACTCACTCACTCACTCACTCACTCACTCACTCACTCACTCACTCACTCTGTTTTCCCCATTTCTCTCCTCCGCCTCCTCTTTTGTTTTCAGACGATCTTTCCCGGATCTGTCGTTTCCTTATCATCCTCCTTTTAACCTTTCGTCTTTTCCCATTATTTGTGTCTTGTGATCTCTGTGACATTAAACCAATGTTCTAACATTTTACGGGGTGCTTATCTTGCCACCTCCCTGCTCGGCCTACCCCACACTGCTTTAATGTTATGCTGTTCTTGGAGATATTTTCGACAACCAGGCAACCGAAAATAATGAGAAAAACCCCAAAGAAAACCACATCGAAAGTGAATCGGCTCCTTGATGTATCGGTGTACAGCTATAAAACCCTGTCCCACTATCAAGGATCGCAAAATAAAAGGCTTTGAACGAAACCTGCAAGTGCGAAATCGAATGAGAGAGTGGGGGGGGGGGGTTGAAGATAGATCACAGAGATGCCGGTCTTGATAGTTTTGAAAGGACCACCACCAACAACCTTACCCCCTCCCCCCTCCTGCCACCTCTACACTCCATGTTTCCTGCTATCTTACGAGGTAAAGCAAACAGAAAAAAGAAGAGAGGAAATGATTTTAAGTTGGGGAGGGGGATTTCGACTGCGGTCAGTAACATCTGCAAGATTTTGAGACAAGAGGCATTCCTTGAAGTGCCCTACATTCAATTGCTTGATTTGCGAGGTTGTAAGAGTTCCCCCTGCCCTCCTTCGTTCACTTGCTAATGCAGAAAACTGTATTTCATTAAACCTGTTGACAGCACATGCCTCTGAGACAAGGGGCAACAGCTGAAAGACCGTGTAATCCCAGTAAAAGCCCCGCGACGATTTAGAAGTGATCTTGGCAAAGTGTGGCCCAGTTCAAAATCTAGTTTTTTGAAGTCACACGCTGAGCCTCCTTAAGGGGTTCTTAACCACTTCAGGTCCAAAAGGCATTTCTGCTGAATTGTTCTCTCTTCATCTGACGTGTTTACTCTGTTTTGTACTTAACACGAGACAGCTATTCATTATAAGAGGCAAATTAGCTTTGAAATTAGATTTAACAACATGAAGGTGAAACCCACTGCTAATTGCCTAAAGTAAAAATGTTGCGTTTCTTCTCTCTCTATCGTCTTTGTCTTTCCTTTCTGTATCGATATGCTTGTGTGCTGGCAAGAGTGAAACCACATGTTCATTGTCCAACCAGCTGTCGCTTGTTTATTTATTTATTTTTCAAACTGCTTGCACTATTTGCTTTCGATTTGTTACTGTCTCCTTTTAACTTCCTAGGCTCATTATTTCTCCTTTTTTCCCTCTCCCCTTCCTTCCTTCCTTAATTCTTTTCACTTTTTGACCTCATTTGCTCTCTTTTTCCTTCCGTATTTCCGTCTCTACACGTTATCGTTATCTCTTCCTTTCTATTTCCTTTCATTTTCATCTCTTTCATTTCCGAATTTCAGAAAGCACCAGCTACAGCATTATGATGCGTGTCTCTGCGTGTCAGTGGGTACGCACGTGCATGTTATCAGGGAGTTCCCTAGGGTACATAAACCAAGTTATTTCGTGCCATAAAACACATATAATTTATGAAAAGGAATGTGATTTTTCACTTGAACTCCTGGTTTTCTCATCGACTAAAACTGAGGTGGTGGACATCTCTTTCATATACTGTGAACTGGGTGGGTGGGTGGATGGGTGGTTTGGTTTGGGTCGGTCGGTCGGTCGGTCGGTCGATTGGTTCGCAAGCGTATTATTGTTTTATGTTGCAAAGATTCCTTTAAAAGACCTCATTCGTGGTTTATGCGCTAGTCTCGTTTCCTTTGTTTACACCCCCACACTTCTTCGCCCAAGCGCATGCACATCCTATGCACGTACACCTTTACTGGTGACTTTAATTCTACTTTCTGTGATCTGAAGATTTCTGTCGCCAGGCACCGGATATTTCCAAATCTTTCCGGATAAAGGTTCTCTACTGATTGCGCATCTTCACGTGCCATACGCTTTATTCTTCAACGTCGTGTGCAGTCTGTGCAGCTTTATTGTTCAGGGCCCTCATCTCTCTCTCTCTCTCTCTCTCTCTTGTAATCCACACTTGCACACTTGTCTGCACCTCCGATGATCTCTGACTTGGAACTTGCTTGTCATTTCCTGCAGAGCTAACTTCACACACCCACTCGCCATTTTTCAGGTCTTGACGCGTCGTGATTTTTGTGTCCTTGTGGTTCCAGGAGCCGAAGTGACGTTCACGAACGGCGCGTCCACCACAGGCGACGACCAGAGAAGCCTCTGTGCCGAAGACTGGAGCTTCAAGTGTGACGTCACCATGGAGGAGTGCATCGACCCCAAGATGCTGTGTAACGGCGTGTCGGAGTGCCGCAACGGACGTGACGAAAGCGTGGAGCACTGTGGTGAGTTTATGACGTCACTGACACGTCCTTATCGAGATTACTTTGTTTCAGGCACTTCTCTGGCAAATTACCTTTTCGAAAAAAAAGTCTTTAAAGGAATACAGAAATCTAGATTCAAAGTTATTCCATCAAGGTGTGACTGCGATGTCATTGCCAACAGTATAATTGGACCACATATCGTGAGATAGACACGCATTCTCTACTCTTTTCTATTGTCTACTGTCTACATTCTGCTGTCGACTGTCTACACTCTACTGTCTACTGTCTGCATTCTACTGTCCACATTCTGCTCTCTACATTATACACCTGACTTCGTTTTACCTCAGTCTTAAAACATTCTATCGAGGTATGTCCGCGCAGTCATTACCAACAGTATAATTGGACCACAGATCGTGAGGCAGACATGCGTTTTAATTTACCTGCCATGCATTCTCTACTGCCTAAATTCTGCTGTCGACATTCTACTGTCTGCATTTTACTGTCTACTGTCTGCATTCTTCTGTCTACATTCTACTGTCTGCATTCTACTGTCTACATTCTGCTGTCCACATTGTACTGTCCACATTGTACTGTCCACATTGTACTGTCCACATTCTGCTGTCTATTTTCTACTGTCTGCATTCTACTGTCTACATTCTACTGTCCACATTGTACTGTCCACATTCTGCTGTCTATTTTTTACTGTCTAAATTCTACTGTCCACATTCTGCTGTCTATTTTCTACTGTCTGCATTCTACTGTCTACATTCTACTGTCCACATTGTACTGTCCACATTGTACTGTCCACATTGTACTGTCCACATTCTGCTGTCTACATTCTACTGTCTAAATTCTACTGTCCACATTGTACTGTCCATATTCTGCTGTCTATTTTCTACTGTCTACATTCTACTGTCTACATTCTACTGTCCACATTGTACTGTCCATATTCTGCTGTCTATTTTCTACTGTCTGTATTCTACTGTCCACATTCTGCTGTCTATATTCTGCTGTCTAAATTCTACTGTGCACATTCTGCTATTTTCTACTGTCTGCATTCTACTGTCCACATTGTACTAACTTCGTTTTAGCTTAGTCTTAAACACACCGCACCCCCCCCCCCCCGTGATAATCATCAAGCGCATATGATAGGGCGTTTGTTCTGGACTAGACATTTTGTCTTAAATTACTCTAGCCTAGAAGGAACTAAGCAAAACTGTGGTCACCCAGGCTGACTAAGCATTACAGCTTTTTCCCCCCAACGATCTCAGACAAAGGTTTCCCTGGGGGTGGGGGAGGGGGAATACAAATCCTGGTCCAGAAAAATTTCCACAACTTCAGGACTGCAAAAATCCGGCAAACTAGGCCAAGATAATCTCTTTTTTCAGTCTACGTATTCCGCATGAAGGATCTTAAAAAACGAAAGAAAGAAAGAAGTTTCTTTCTGATGACGCGAGAAAGAGCTTGTGGGAAGATGTCGCCTTTTGTACGTAATTGTGTTTCCGTTCAGGTATTTTATATATTTTTTTTAAACATGCTCATTAACGTTGCCTTAAAATTGACGTAGACATCAGAAACATTGCAACCCCAGTGATCTCACGAGAAAGCCCGAGAAACGAGCACGAAAGAAGAATGCCAAAGGCAAGAATCGACTGGCTCCGCTTTCTCGTACACGAGGAGTTGCGTGAGCCCAATGATTCTGCCTTGTTAGCCTCCCTTTCGTCAGACCTAATGAGCTAATGACAGTTGTCACGTGGTCCGGATACGTTTCTGCGTCACCTGTGACACTCGATATCCTTGGTCGATCTAAATGGACGGCTGAGGTTATCAGTCCTTCTTTTGCAATACGAAATTTCTTCCACTCCCTGCTGTTCGTTCCAGCCCCTAACGTTCAAACCGCTTTTTCCTTCTCTTTCTTTTCTTTCCTTCCATCTCCTCTTCCTCCTTTTCCTCTTTTTTTCCCTTCATCCTTTCCCTCCTTCTCCTTCTTTTACTTTTCCTTTCTTCTCGTTCTTTTTCTCCAACGTCACGCCAACGTCACGCTTGCCAAAGACGACAGATGAGGAGGCCCAGCGAAAATTAACGCCGCTCTATCTGGATACCGCTGTGGTATTTCACAATCTGGTCGTCCTGTTCGTGCTGGGATAAGAAGCTGGCAGACAGATGTGTTCTATAAAGACCGGAAACACAATGCAAACACGTGGCTGTAAATTCGCAAGAGAACCAAATCGAGCTGTCGGACCGTCAGTTCCTGGAATGCTGGAACCCGTCACACTCCGTCGAGGTTGCTAACCTCGCTATGCTTCAGAAGGTCTGAGGGAGTTTTACAGAAGCAAAGAGGCCGAGGATAACTTACGTCCCACGCGCTTCTTGCGTCTGTAAAACCTGTACTGAAGATAACTAAGCTCTAAGCACCTCCCGACACACGCGGAAGTGTACTCAAATACCCACGCACACACACGCACACACACGCACACAAAGGCGGTGAAAGTTAAACTTCCATGTCGTTGGATCCGGGGAGAAACAAAGGGGCAGTGGGAACTGGTCTAAGGAAGTGAGATTATTGCTCTTGGGTAAAAATCAGTTGAAGACCACGTCCATGAGCTAAAACCGCTCTCAAGCAGTTCGACTGTCGGATGACAATAGCGGGGAAAAAACTCATCTCAACGGCTGAGAGAGAGAAGGAGAGGTGGGGAAGGGAGAGAGATTTAGTTTCGACAAAACTATGCAAGTAATCATTTTCGCTACAGCGTTGCTTAGGAAAAGCTGCGTGCAGAAAATTGGCTAATGCTTACTGTGAACAGTTTAATGAGTTTCATGGGACTTTTTCTGGGGGGGGGGGGGGAAGTAGACTATGTCGAACCGCGCGGGGCCAGCTTAATACCTTCGCAGTTTAAAATCTTATATCCCTGTTGTTTTGCTACCATCCAGAACATAATCAGTAATATGACCACTCGCAGCGAAGCCATTCTGACGCACCTAACCTCCACTCCAGATCCAAAGCCGACCCAGGTCGAATTTACAGAACCTGACTTTTTCATTGCAGGTATTGAAGCCGATTTCAATCATCAGATTTAAAAAAAAAAGGAAACGTTTTTATTTGAAGTCAGGGTGGTGGCACGCGCCAAACGAGATTTTGGAAAACGGCTCGCAAGAATGACACGCACAGCCAACACAACAGGAGGGCGGCAGCAGATTAGATTTGCAGAGAAACCCTATTTTGCTGATGACCAGCTGCAGAGAAGCTTTAGAAAATAGCTGCAACAGATGCAACGTAATTATCGTTTATGCGCAGCCGTTGGAAAATTCTAGGTACCTTGTGTACTTTTCAAAGTACAGGCTAGACTCGTGGGTCGAAGGGATGGGGGCAAAAGGAACGGAAGAGAAAAGAGAAGAATTGTAAAATAAAATCCCCTTCGAGAGGCGATATCCGATCGGTCATCTCTAGTATGCCTGCGTGAGTACTCGCTCACCAGCGTAGACGGAGTGTTGGCGGAGAAAACGTCAACAAGGTATTTTTCACGTAAAGAAAGGCATACGTCTTCCTACCTATCGTTATTTATCTCTCGGATTGTCTCCCTTTATCAATGAATAAAGAGATGTGGGGATCGGATTTTTTTAAAATTTCATTTTGCTTCGGTTTGGAAGGGTGCTTGTACAGTTTTTATCTGCGATTGTTTGACATAGAGCCAAACATTGAAACTACCAGACAGGTGAAAGCGACCCCCTGCCTACTTTTGCTCTGAGGGGAAAATAGGAAAGTATCTGGTTCGTGCACGGTTGTTTTAACAGCAGACTTCTCTCCCCACCCCCATCTCACCCCAAACCCCACCCCAACCCCCCCCACCCCCCCACACACAAAAAGTTGGTTAGAAAAAAATCTGAATAACTGTCCGTTGAGTATTTTTCCTTTCTTTCCATCCGATACAAAATACGTTTCCCAGTCCTTTTTTTAAAATTTTGCTCCAGCTGTTGGTGGTCTTGCTAGTGAAAATATCTGAGAATTATTCCTCGGTGGCTTTTTGTAGTGATGGCGTTGGAGAGGTGTGAGTCCCTTAGTGTAGCTTATATATATATATAACTGTTTCCATCTAGTCTTACTTTTGTCTTACTGGTATGTGACGTCGTGTTTGCAGCTGTCACGAGCATGTCTTTATCGCATGCATATGCTTGCCACCTTCCTTTCTTTCTTTTTCCTCTCTTTTCTCAGTTTTTCTTTCTTTCTTTTCTTTGACGCTTGCATGGTTCGTCTCTCTGAGAGTGAGTGAGTGAGTGAGTGAGTGAGTGAGTGAGTGAGTGAGTGAGTGAGTGAGTGAGTGAGTGAGTGAGTGAGTGAGTGAGTGAGTGCTTGCGACTATGTCTTCGTTTTGTTAAGGGGCTCGTTTCAATATTCGAATTGTCAGAACGTTCTCTGTACCAAACAATTTCATTATTTATCACGTAATATTTTACTTGATACTGCTTTGTGATTTCTCTCGTCTTTCAGGCTGCTTGCCAAACGAGTTTCAGTGTAACCTTACGCATTGTATTGACGTCATCAAAAGGTGTGACCTCACTGAGGATTGCCAGGACGGAAGTGACGAAAGAAACTGCGGTAAGTGGGACTGGACAATATGGACATGCGCATCTGAGAATCACGACTCGATTCGATGTCTTATCATGTATACGCATTCTGAAGCCAAAGTCGACAACTACACAGCATTCACACGTTTGCATAAAGCCGCGAAAACAGTTGCTGCGCTTGGTCTAGATCAACAGGAGTTCAAGCTTGTCGACAGTAACATTTTTACAAACTTTCAAAGTCATTAACTGCATAGGCAGCTGTGCAATGTATACTAATACACTGTACAATTTTAAGGTAATGGAGGATAATACTGCACCCTGGAATATTTTATTCAGCAGTGTACTTTACCTTTTTTAAACAAACTTGTCTAATGCAAGATTGTTTTCCCTAGAAACTAATTCTCCCACCCCCACCTCTCTTTCTTAATAATGTTTTCCTGTTTTTTGGACTTTATTGTAGTAACGTGGTTTAGCTGAATAGAAATTGTTAATTATTCTGTAACTGTCCTCCCACTTTTGAAAATATAAAGGCTAAAGCAAATGACAGAAAAAAGAAAACTTTAAAAATAATTCCACAGGATTTAGTTTCGCTGTAGAAAAAAATATGTAGCTGCAAATTTATTTCAGTTGTGGTCAGTTATTCTTAGTGTGTGGTCTGATTGAGGCCTGCAGCGCACGAGATATTATGGACACTCGAGGTTTCTTTACGAGCTTGTTAGGGAGAAATTAAACGGCCGATCATCTCCAAAGCTTCGTTGGGGCAACATGTCAGTCATTGCCACGGTGCCACGGTGGTGTTTTCCGCAGCATAGCCTCTGGAGAAGCCCGTGGAATACTTTTTTGGCATTTAAAACACTGAATCCCCTTACCGTTGACAGGGCGAGTCTTTTATGACGGGGCTCATCCCAACAGACGATAATGAATCAAAGTTATACGTCTACTGTTTATCACAGATGGCATTCGTGTACAATTTTCTCTCTTTTTCTCTCTCTCTCTCTCACTCTCTGTTTGTTTCCTTTAGAGACGTACTCATGCCCGCTGACGCACGTCAAATGCAAAAACCATTTCTGCGTACCTCGTGATCTCTTCTGCAACTTCGTCGATGACTGCGGAGATAACTCCGACGAAGAACACTGCGGTGGGTGCCAACCCTCGTTTGTCTGGTTTAAGCTCCTGATACGCTTTTTCTGACCAAGAGAACAGTGTTGATGAATTAGGTCTATATGGGCTTCGTGTTTTGTGCGTGCGTGCGTGCGTGCACGTGTGTGTGTGTGTGTGTGTGAGAGAGAGAGAGGTTGAGTTTCAGAGTACATGTGTGTCCTTGTGCTTTAGGAACAATCCGAATGACTTCTTGTCACTTTCTTCCTCCACTCTGTCTTCTCTGTGCGCGCGCGTGAGTGCGTGTGTGTCAGAGAGAGAGAGAGAGAAAGAAAGAAAATACGAATGTGCGCGTGTACCTTACATTTCATACACCTCTGTCTGTCTGTCTGTCTGTCTGTCTGTCTGTCTGTCTGTTTGTCTGTCTGTACAGTGCCCAGACAATGCGCTCAGACAGAGTTCCGGTGCAGCAACAACGAGTGCGTGTCCATGAACTACATCTGTGACGGACATGTGGACTGTAAGGACCACAGCGATGAGCTACCAGAAAGTTGTGGTCAGTACAGGCGGCCAGAGGTCCATGACATGCACAAGCATAATATTTACCAGGGATTATGATGATTCTTGTCCAGATATACAGTCAGTCAGTCAGTCAGTCAGTCAATGCTGGTACACACATAATTATGGAATTCTGTGGTTGGCTTTTTGTTGGAGGGATGGGACTGTCAAGATTTTTATCAAAAGTTTTTTTTTAAAAATTCGTCTGAATGTGAACGGAGGCTTGCTAAATGCAGATTGTGACTACATCAAGAAACAATCTGTTATTGAGTTTGTCGCCTGTTACCAACCCCGGGGTTTGGTTACACGGGATTTCGTTCCCTCTGCACCCCACGGGTAAACATGAACGCGAAACACCAGATCGCTGTTACGACCGGAATTGCAGATACGAAGGACCGTGTATCCAGTATCGAAGTAAAAACGACTCGAGATACGAACGACCGTGTATCCAGTATCGAAGTAAAAACGACTCGAGATACGAAGGACCGTGTATCCAGTATCGAAGTAAAAACGACTCGAGATACGAAGGACCGTGTATCCAGTATCGAAGTAAAAACGACTCGAGATTTCTCTAGAAAAATGTGAGCTATTTCCTTCGGCTTCCTCCCATGCGAAAGTCAAATGATTCAAATGAGCCAATCAAAACATGAAGGGCAGTGAAGCCAATAGACCGACACGCAGAGATGCAGACACGCAGACAGGCAGAAACAAGCAGGTAGCAAAGATGAGTGGGCGGGGAGTTAGGAGGGGAGTGGGGAGGGGGCAAAGAGAGTGGGTGAGAGCCGTACAGATAATGGGGTGAGTACATGAGCACTGACAGATCTAATGGCGATGTTTGTTCAAAACCAAAAATAGCAACAGGCCAGTTTGTCGAGTCTTCGACTGGGACAGAACGGCTGCCGCCAGAAGATATCTGAGTTTTGATACAGTGATCGTCCGCTTGGAGGCTGCCAGAAACCCGAGCCACGGAACCAGATGCTGGGGCACTCCGAAGCTTTGAGATAGAATGAGCTTTACCTCTGTGCCGAGAAAGGCAAATTGTGCAGGCTGAATTTCAAGTAAATTGCGAGATAACACATTGACGTGTCCACAAAAAACAAAAACGCATTGGACGCCAAAAGTTGATTACCGAAGGTAAAGTGTGTGATACACATCGGTTTGAAAAAGAAACAGAGTGGACGCTGTCGATGAAATCATTGCAAGTGAGGTTCGTGATACGCGTCGTTGTTCCCAAATATCTTTAGAAAGATACATGCGTCTCCTGATTGACTAAAAGCGCCCTTTCGCGCAGTGTGGGCGTGAGAACGCACAAGGTGTAGAAAGAGTCATTTTCGTAAATGTTCAGAAGCGGAAATACCTCAGTCTCTGTAGGCTTCTGGGGGCAGTTGGTAGTTTTGACGTCCAACCTGAAGTGTGGAAGGGTGAGAGGTGGTTGAGACTGAGTCCCAAAAGATTTCAGAAGACAGTACGGAGAAACAGTAGCTGAAAACAGACGATACCATTCGATCTATTTTGCATCTGTGTATCTCCGTGTGTGCGTGTGAGTGTATGTGTGCGCGCATGCTATGTGTGATGGGTATTCTTCCGCAGACCAGTCATGTTTTTCTTTCTGAAATTAACAGCCTGGTGCTCTTGCTGGCTGTTACGAGGTTTAATATCCGTAAGTAATACATGTAAATGTGGTAGACCTTTCTGTGAAGCGCACACGTTTTAGGTACTAACGCTGTAACACTAATGTTACTAACAAACCAAGTGTTACAAGCAGGAGCTAGCAAGCCATAGATATTAGGCCTCCTGATGATCTTGTATTTAGTCTCGTGTACAAGCGATGGGTCTCTCCCCAAAGGCGGGATGGCACTGCCGTTCGTATCTGCACTTCAAAGCGGTTGCAAGACTCTTCCACCCTCTGTAATTTACCTGGCCGTTGTCGTGTGAAAAAGATATAATAAGTGCCAATGCAGTCTGGCCTTTAGGTAGAAAAAAATCCGACGGATATGGACAGTAAACGCGATACTCCCGGCTTAAGACTTGCCGGACCTCGGAGACCCGGATCGGTCTCCGAGGTCCGGCAAGTCTTAAGCCGGGAGTATCGCGTTTACTGTCCATATCCGTCGGATTTTTTCTACCTAAAGGCCATAGATATTAGGATCATGTGTGATACTTTGCCTGTCATGAGTTATCCTTCCCACTCGATATGTTTTCCTCCCTCCCCCACCCGAATGCCTCCTGGGATTTTCTCAGGCAGCTAGCCCCAGCTGGAATTCTAACTGTTTCTAAACTGGTATCCAGCGAGTGAGTTAGACGTTCTTATTCCCGTTGATTTGCTTAACTTAATTATTGGAAGGGCGAGAATGGGGCCTGAAGTGGGTGTAAGCCATGCGTGGGCGCGGTCGCGGACACGCCCCAGCGTGCGCGCATGCGTGCTTGTGTGTGCGTGTGTGTGTGTGTGCGTGCACCCTCTCGTGCTCATGAGTGTGCATGGGTTTTTAGTACGTATGTACTTAGTGGCTGGGCGATGTCGAATATTAGACGCACAGTCCTGAATGCATGCGTGCATGTGTTGACGTGATTTTCTGAAATTCTAAATGCCTTTTTAAACTTCCGTCTTACATTATTGTTGGGGTACATCGTTTTTATTGTGCAGTTTTGTTGTCGTTGGGAAACTCCATTCGTTACGCAGACCGTGTTCATCAAAAAAAGTCGTAAATAAAGAACCAGACAATGTAGCCATTTCGACAGTCTGTGTCTGCGCAGACGTGGTCCAGTTTTGACACGAACCTGATGCACGGTTTGGTAACAGGCTGCGAAGCTAGGTCTTTATCACAGCGTTCCTTCTGCGTGGTTTTGTTTGCAGCGTGTGAACTTGGCTTTAGCCTGCTTGCAGATGCTTCCAATGCCAGTGAACTGGTCGAAGTGTCCCCAACCCCACTGAAGAATGACAAAGAAAGAAAATGATGAAATGATGGACATATCCCCCCTCCCCCTTTTCGGGGCCTTTCAAAAATATTCACTGACGATAGGTCTGTCGCTTCCTCAGAATACACAAATTAACTCATGAGAAGCGACGTCACAGCATCCCGTGATTAAAGCTGATGCCATCAGACCGTCGTCTACCGCCACTGTAAACAGCGGCCTTGTTTGCGTCTCTTAAACCTACTGTCATGTCGTTCATTCTTTCTCATTCTCTCGTATCGTGAACGAATAGAGTGCTCATTATGTTTATGCGTAATCCTTATGCTCGTTATCATGAGCGAGTAGCTTGGTGAGTCTGTCGTATCGTGATTAGCGTGATAAGTCTGTCGTATCGCGAATAGCGTGATTAGTCTGTCGTATCGCGAGTAGCGTGCTGGGTCTCACGTATCGTGAACGAGTAGCTTGCTGAGTGTGTCTTATCGTGGGTAGCTAATCGATCGCTGTTGTCTCGCTGCCCTTCCAGAGAAGAACTTCAAGTGTCCCACCGGCCTCTACATCCTGCACGGCCTGGTGTGTGACGGATGGGACGACTGCGTCCTCACCCACGCCGATGAACTGCACTGTGAGTGGTCTGAACTTGAATGCACGCACGAACGCAAGCATACCTACGCACACACTAACTCACGCGCACACCCACCCAGCCAGACCGGTCCCGCCCTTCTCTCTCTCTCTCCCTTTCCCTTTTGTTATCCTCCCCCATCCCCGTTTCCCCTTTCCTCGCCCCCCCCCCTGCTCTTTTTCCTCGCCCCCACTTGTATCCAGCGATGGCAGAGACCCTTTAATTTACTCTGGGTACAGAGGGCATGGCAGATTATCAGAAGGGAGGGATGTATTCAAGAAGACAGCGACGTGGCTGTTAAATCATTTGAGATATTCGGGAAGCGGAGAGATTAGATTGAGATTAAAAAGACCCACAGTTAAACTGTTATGAAGTGCCTTTCTGTCAGCTACAGTTCTTAGCCAGGAACCCAACTCTTATATCACACCTGGGGACCCCTGCAACTATATGCTAGTAAGTAAAACGTACTGAACCGTCACTCGATAAACACGAAAGGCAGACTGATTTTTCTTTTCAAGAAAGCGGAACGAAGACAGCTGCTATAGATTAAGCATTTTTGTTTTCGTTCCTTCAGTTATTCTTCTTATGCGTTATCTTAACTCACCCTGGCAACAAAGAAAGATGGAAGAACCAACCGCGATGATGAATGATAAGTCCTTGGACTGAGGACTGAAGAAAGGAGTTTATTTTTAAGTTTGAATGCTAATAACCTTTGCAAAACTTATTTTAGTTTTGCGACGTAATATTCTGTATATTTTCTTATCATTATCTTCCAGGCAATAAAGCACACGCAGTAGAACAGATGAATGCGTACGGTCGTTTACAAGACAAAGAACAGGCCCTGTGTGCAAGAAAACCTGGATAGCTTACTTATTCCAGAACATCCTTGAATTTCCTATGCACGAAAACCGAATAGCTTATTATTCCCTCGTTATTTGGTAATAATTAAGTTATTCGTCGTCCCAGAAGGGAATAGCTTATAGTCGGTGGTCTTTTAAACGGCGTTTTCAGAGACCAAAAAAAATCCGCTTTTTAGATATAAGTTTAGTTCCGTTTTACATGCATAGGTGCCAGAAGACGTGACAAAAAAGAACACAATGGCTGTAAGTCAGTGGAGGCAAGTGAAGGACTCAGATGCTTTCTTATGTTGCAGGTCGCCCTTGCCGGAGTGACGAGTTCCGCTGTAACAGCTCGCGCTGTATCAGCCGTAACGCCGTGTGTGATGGCGTGTGTGACTGCCTCAATACCTGCGAGGACGAAGACGGCTGTCGTGAGTAGTATGCACTGCACCCGTCGCCACTGCGCAAAAAATGTGCGTAACGCCCTTTTTCGTGCACTGCAGGGAGCCAAGAGGATTTCGTAATCAGAGCGGTTATTTAGTTCGGCCCTTTACTTCTTCCTTCTTCCTGATTTTATTTTGAAATGGCTTAGGGAACAATTTTCTTTCAACTCCTTTTTATGGGGGTTATTTTAACGTAATGACAACAGGAAAGGCATCACATTTTACGCTTTTTCTAATCCTAATTATGAAATCAGCCTTTAAGCATAATATCTTTAGACACCATTGACAAAATAGGCCTCGTCCTCGAATGACCTCACAATTCTGCTTCTTGATAACAACCTTGTGTCATTTTCTTGTCGCCATGACAGCGGCCATGTCTGATTCCATTTGCAACTGACATCGTTTCTAGGGTCTTGCACTGATGAAGGGTCGAAAGAAATCTTTATCTCTAGTGCTCTATTTTTCCCGTCTTGTCTTTAATGATTGTGTCTTTTAAGTTCACTCTGTCTGCTGACCTCCGTGTGTTGCATGTTATCATGTGTTTGAATCTGGCGGGTGTCCGCCTCTTTTAATCCTTTGTTTTCTTGGTCCCCTTCTCTCACACTCATGCGCGTATTGCATCTTCCTAAGTACCTACCTACCTACCTTCCTACTATCTGCCTCCCTTCCTCCACCCCTCCCTCCCTATCCACCTATCCACCCACCTCTCTCCTTACCTACACACCCACTCAACCACCTACCTACCTACCCACTGACCCACCTACCTACTTACGCGTATGCATACATGCATCACACTTCATGCGTGCACATTGACCCACGCGGGCGTGTGCGAGTGATCATGTTTGCTTACCCACTTGTGTCTCCAGACTCTGTGTCTATGAGGATAAACCATCCGTCGAAATCCTGGCATGAACTTTGAACACATCACAATATCATCCTCAACACGACACGACACAACACGACACAGTACGACACAGCACGACACAGCACGACACAGCACGACACAGCACGATACGACACGACACAGCACCACATGACACCTATTGCAATCCGGCCTCCCATTGGTCCCCTGTCTCTTGTGCAGGTAACTATGGCTGCAAGCTTGGAGACGGTTACCTGTGTCGCACAACGCTCAGGTGTTTGTCCCCCGATCTCGTCTGTGACGGACACAACGACTGCAAGAACACCCAAAGGGGCATGGACGAGCACTTCTGCCAGGCAGGTGAGTCGGGTGGAGCGCGTCACGTGGTGGTTGACATGGCAACAGCACAGGGGTACCAGCAGCAGCAATCCTCGTGGGGGTGGTGGGGCCTAAGCCAAACAAAACTTGTCACCAGCCCATTATAAAACTCCAAGACGCAGCAAGCCGTACAGCAAGTCTCTGAAACCAGCATTCAAACCTCTATTCAACTCCAAAATTTAAAATTGTCGGGAGATAATCGGCTACAGTGTTAGACTCTGGGCAGACAGCAGCCAGCCGTGCGTACTTGCAAGCTCTAAACTTCAAGGGAAATTGTTTTAGAAGAGTTGTTACTCATAGCAGCTCGAGACCTGGTTCTTTTCTGTCGCAACGGCTGTCAGTAAGCCCGAGAAGCAATACAAGACTCAGCACAAACGTCATCGGTCCTCTGGAAGAGACTGGACGCCACACAGTGTCTTGGACCCATCCGTCACAGAGCGCAAGTTACTATCCAAAGCAGAAGCGACTGTAGGTCTGCGGTATAAAGCTGAAACATATAAACATTTCTAGGTATATAAACAATGCTCAGTGCACCCTGGAAATGACTGCTGTTGAAAAGGAGATTATTCAGCTGTTTGAATCCTTGTCTGCGCGTCTTGTGGGAGAAAGCGAGAGTGGTGGTGGTCACGTGGTGTTGAGATAATTGCAGTGGTGTCAAAAGCGCTAGATATGCAACAACTTCGGCTCGGTCACACAGGGGTTTATGGGTACAGGGCAGACGGGCAGACAGGCAGACGAAAGAACCAACCAACCAACCAACCAACCAACCAACCAACCAACCAACCAACCAACCAACCAACCAACCAACCAACCAACCAACCAACCAAAAATGAATGGTCTCTATCTGTCCCCCTCTTGAGCAAATCCCTGCATGCGTGTGTCTGTGCGTGTGATTTGTGTGTGTGAGAGAGAGAGAGAGAGAAAGAGAGGGGGTGTTAAAATTTCTGAGAATGTTGCAGACGTGTGTGTGTGTGTGTAAGAATGAAAGAAAAGCAAAAATAGAGGCATTGATGTACTCATATTGCACTGTTCATGGCTGGCTTGCATACACGTTCATATTTCCTCTTCATACATAAAGGTATACGTAAAATACAATGGGCGAATGGGCTGCACGACCTTTCTAATGATCGAATGTGCAGATACGAACGCCGTGCAACCCGAAGTGAAAAATGGGCGCGCGTTGTAGGTTTGCCTTCCGCTCACGTTCCCTCCATCCTTTCCCCACCCATCCAGCCCTTTCAAATGAGCTGGTGCTGAACTAAACTAGGCGAGGTCACCGGAGGAAGTCTTCGCCTATAGCCAGAGAGGGTGCAACATCTTTGCTTCAGCTTGTTTTTCCCAGAATGATTGCTGAAGTTGCCTGAGATTGCTCATTTTGTTGCCATCAAGACGCAAGAGGAAAAGCCAACCATGTTTAACTGTGGCAATTACTGGTTAGAGCATATCGTCTGTATCGATCCCCATACCGCTGGTCTTCTATCATTCCGTCATTTCTCTTTATCTCTCTCTCTCTCTCCCCACCACCATCTCTTTCCTCCTATCATGCCCCTAATAAAAAATATCTGTCCAACCCCATTTTTTCTCTTGTTCCTCCCCCACCATCATTCTCTTCTCTCTCTCTCTCTCTTTCTCTCTCTCTCTCTCTCACTATTTCTCACGAGCCCAACACAAATACATCCGCACACGCACAAGCATAAACGCATGTAAAGAGGATGACTTCTGTCAAGTTTGTTTGACAAAAAATTGCGACGTGTCCGCAGTGCGTTAGATATCTAAGATTCAGAAATGAAGCTCGTTGCCTGTTTGCGCTGCAATACCTGGCGCAGCCTATCTTTGTTTTGTTGTTTTTGTTGTTGTTCATGGAGCACATGGCTCTGTTGCGTATAGACCAGGAGGATGTGCAGACGCGGGACTGGCCATCGATTTTCGCTATAATAGCGCTACACAGTGATTTAATTTTTCCTTCTTCCTTCCTTCTTCATTCCTTCTTTCCTTCCTTTATTTCCATTATGTCTTCATTCCTTTTTTTCTTTTCAGTTATTTCCTTCAAGTCCCATCCCCTTTGTTCCCTTCTCTTTCATCACATAGTCTTCTTTTTTACCTTTCTTTGCATCATTCCCTCCTTTGTAATGGAGTAACCAGAGTGCTCTGTTTCCTGGGATTTTCGCTTATTGCGACTCAGTTCCTTAACTCAAACGAGAGAGTGCGTAGCCCTCACATTTTCTGTAATTTTGTTTGCTGAATGCAATGGCAAAGTCTAAAGACATACCCGCTGGTCTTCTATCATTCCGCCATTTCTCTCTCTTTTACCATCCCCACCCCACCCCCTCCTCATCAAGGCCCACTTACTTGCTTATTGAAAAGGGTAACTTTATTTTCCCTGTATATGAGGTTTGCCACTTTCCTCTACTGTATTTTGTTTTCGTAGGGTTTCTCGAGGTTGAAGGTGAGCCGCTTTAGTGGAAAGTAACCTCCTGTCAGATCCAAGCGGCCAGCTGATGAAAAGGGTTATAACTTGATTAGCGGAAGATGAGGCCCTGCAGTGAAAACTTGTTATGCAATCGATTTCCGGTGGGATGCAAATGGGCATGACGCGGAAAGTTAGTAAATCATCTTCGTCATCAACTGGAAGTCTGGAAGTCTAATCGTTGGCTGCCCCACCTTCCCCTTTTCCTGGGTGTGTTGGTAAAAGCGAAATCGAATATCCGATGAAACTCAGCGGACGTGATGTATGGAAGCAGCAGGTTGCCGGTGACTGTAGAATGTATCCAATGATTTTGTACCCTGGCACTAATCCTTTCTCGATAAGTCAGACTTTACGCCTTGAGCTTTTTCTGTTCTTAATAGTCTTGTTTTCTCCCCCTTTTTAAGTCGCAGGGGTGATATTTATTTTTTGCCTCATATCGTAGTTGAGCATCCCCTATGTTGCCATTTTTACAGCTCACGCTGTAATGCCCAATAGTATCTACCGACACGTGAGGCCGTTTACAGTATAAACGCGAGTCTGAGCCTGCGAAGCGCTTGGCCAGCGCCTGGCACTGTGACTTCAAAGCGCCGGCTTCCCTCCATGCACTAGACCAATCAATGACTGACAGGCGTTTGGTCACAGTTCTTACTGCAAGTCCACAAAGCGCCCTCTTTCATCACCACCATGTGTTAGTTGCACTAGAGAAACATCTACAAGTGATGGTCCTCTGGCGCAGCTGCCCGGAAACGTGCATTTACCAAAACGAAGAAACACACGTGTATATTGCGTATACTGCATTGGCGCGCGGCATTTGCACACGACATCTGCACGCGACATATACACACGACATTTACACACGACCAACTTTTTTCCTTGTGTAAATGTGGATTTTCTTGCAGCATGTCAAAATTCTGGTATTCGCGCAAAATACGTTTGTCTTCTACTTGCGTAAACCGACGTTTATGGGAAGTGATTACGTTCAGAGGAAGACGGTGGCCCACGGGTGAGAGTGGGGGCTTGCAGCACCGCAAAGACGAATCGAAGTTTTGACTGTGGCCGCTCTCTCTCTCTCTCTTTCTCTCTGTGCGCGCGGGTGCGTCCGCGTGTATTTGCATGAGCGCGTGTGCTGTGTACCAACGTGCTGGTGTCTAAGCGTCCATGTGCTTGCCAGTGGTTGTGGGTGCGGGTACGGGTGTGGTGTGTGGGAGGGGTTATGGCGCACTTTGTGAGTGATCGATTCCCTGCCTGTTCTGCTAACAGCACTTGTTGCTGCATTCTGCCAGAGGGCAAAAACTCTGATTTCATTTGCAGCGCCGAGAGATGCTCACGTGCCAGGAGGTGCGTTAGAAAAGCCGAGAAATTATGGGTGCCAAAGAAAAAAAAACAGCCGAACACACACATGTGTCTGCGCAAAATTAACTCTTTCAAGCGCAAACCCAAGGTACGAGAAAAGACAGGAAGCTGTGTTCTAAAGATTTTGGTTTTTTATGTGTTATCAAAAACCTCTAACTAAGTAACTAAGACAAAACGTAAGTAAATGGAAAGAACTGTCGAAATAATTATTTCTCCACGCGGAGACTACGCACTGTCTCAAATCTGCAAACGAAAACCATTAATATACTAACTGAAATGTGTGTCCGCCCAGAAGGATAAGGTGCACGTTACGCAAATAAAGTGTGTGTCACGTTCGGAAGATATATTTGGTTTTTTTTTAAGGAAATGCACACCAGTACAGAGTACATGAAATCATTAAAAGATTATTAAAAGGAAAGTTTATGAAAGAAGAAGGAAAAACGAAAGTTACAGAAGCCGATAACGAAGTGAGTGCAGAGGAACAGTGGAAGACTGACTACAGTAACGGTAATAATAACGGCAGTTATAACAATCGTCGTCGTGGGATTGTTGTTGCTGTAGCAGTAGTTGTGACAAGACGACGACGACAACGAAAACAACAACAACACAGAAGAAGAAGAAGAATGAAGAGAAGGAGGAGGTAACGAAGCAGACGAAGACAACAGAAAGGTGACAGACTGACAGGCAGGCAGACTGACAGGCAGGCAGATAAGACAGGCAGGCAGATAAGACAGGCAGGTAGATAAGACAGGCAGGTATGCAGGCGGGCTGCCAGGCCGGCAGACAGGCTGACAGAAAAAGAAAGAAGAACAAAGATTTTTTCAAAAGGACATAAGAATAAATGCATACGGGGGGAAAGGTTTTTCTGCAAGTGGGGATATTCGCTCGTCAAAGCAGGAGAACATTTAAAAAAAATTAGTCCTTGTTAGTTCCGTCAAATCTGTACGGATTTCCTGCAACACACGAGTGTCGTCCATCATTTCCTCAATCTCTTCTCAGTTTTTCCTCGCTTTTGTATTGGGTTTTAGCGGGAGGAGAAAACTGTGTGAGTGGTAGGGTTCTTTCCATATAAGTGGCCAATGGGACGGCGGGAGGGGGGAAGAAACTTTAACTGAATGGCACCTTACGCTTTTACATCTCATTAATTTTTAACTGATAGTCTGACATTCTCAATATAAAAGTCAGGAGCGCTAAATTTTCTTCAGCAACTAACTGACCTACTTTGCGAGAGGTCTTACAAGCCCTTTTTTAATTTCACTCTTTTTCTTTTTCTTTATTCTTATGCTGAGATGCGTGGTATTAGTTTTAAATCTTTTTGTCGCAGTGTTTTGATATTCGGGTTCTAAAGTTTTGCTGCAGGAACTATTTTAAAAGTTGCCTATCAGTTACCCTGTGTGTAATCTGTATGTGCGTGCGAATGAGTTTCCAGTGTGTGTGTGTGTGATGTAAAGCACTGCGAGCTCAGCTGGGAGATAGAGAGCTATATAAATATTTTGTGTTGTTATTAGTATGGTATCTGAGATACAGACTACGGGTAACTGCGGTTTCATATGAGCATAATTTGCTAGAACGAACTTGTGAAAATACTTTGATGATATGACATTAACCAATATAACTCCAACAAAGATACTGGCAGCGCTCACACATAGCCGTATGCAGACGCCTGTGCATGTATTTGTCCTATGTTGCGTTCGTCGTTGAATCCTAGTTGTCAACACGCGCTTAGTGAGCGGGTTGACTTCATTAACATGGATTCTCTGTATGCACACGTTGTGCACCGAGGGTTAGCTGTGTGAAGAATAGCGCCGTTATAAAGAAAGGGATGGCCGATCTTTTTTGAGGATCTGCCAAATTTCTTTCTTTCGACCCTCTCTTTGCTACGTGTTTAGGTACGGTAAGCTCCCTTGGGCACATGCGTCTGCATACGGCGATGTTTGAGCGCTGCCAGTATCTTTGTTGGAGTTATCTTTCGATAATTTAAGCGCTCTGTCCTCATTTGTTCTTTATTAATTAACCAATATGCCATTTATCGTGCGGCACAATTAAGATTTTGAAGGTAAAGCAAGTGATAGCTGAAGCAAGGGTGAGTGCGGAGGGGTGATGGGGGGTACAACGACAAGAGACGTTGGTGGGGCTAGTGTTTGTGCCGCAGTGGAAAAGAAGACGAGAGTGAATGAACGCGAGTGAATACAGAAAAAAGAGGAAGAAGGAAGAATGAAAGGAAAAAAGCATGTATGTTTCTCGTATCTTTTCCCTTTGACTTTTCTGTAGCCTTGTGTCTGTTTTCCTTACCCTTTCTTGAATCTGTTCCCCTGACGTTCTCCCTCCCTGCCGTGAAACCCCATCGCCCCTGTCCCGACCAGTGCAGATTTATCTCTGGCTGCGCTCTTTTCGCTAGCCAGGGTTTTTCTTCTTCTTCTTCTTCTTCTTCTTCTTCTTCTTCTTCTTCTTCTTCTTCTTACGTGCACACGTACTGCAGAACGCTCGCTAGAGCTCGTTATCGCTTGACGCGAAATGAAAGGTCGTCTGCTGATGACGATGGGCCAGTGCTGGAGCGCTCTTGAATGCCATGGCAGTGTTGCTATCATACGTAATGGCAAGAGAAAATATCATCGTTAGTGAAACTATAGCGGGAACGAGGAAGTGGAAGCTGCAAAAAAACCAAAAACATTCTGTGCACGAGAAGTGTCTGAGTGTGGCGAAAGTACAAGGAGCCGCCGGTGACGGGTGATGCTGTCCCCCCCCCCCACCTACACCCCTCATCTCAGTCCCTCGTCATGGTAAGGCAGCTCGGCGGTTGCTAGGGGAAGTTAAAATGATTGGGTTTTTCAAAATATTTCAACAGGACCAATAGAGAAAACAGTTTATTAACGTAGGCTCCGTTACAATATTATGACCAGAGATAGCGTATGAACACGTAACTGGAAGACGCTGAGAAAGTTGTCCAGAAGTGAACCTATTGACTGCAAGTCGATTCAGCGGAAACAACTACAAGAAGAAGCCTGTGTGTTATGTGATTCATTCAGAGAGGTGCTGTATCCTGAGCTTTGATGAAATGGCTGTAAAAGTGTGGTTGTAACGTCAGTAAAAAAATTGTCACTAGGGTAAATGCTTGGTGTAATCCAAACGCGGACCATCATAAACAGGACTGAGCACGTCTGTAAGAGCTACCAGTCTGCACTGAAGTCGAAAGGGTTGGGGGAAGAAAATTGCCTGCTACAGTGTCGGCTCAAGAACTTAAATCCGCTGGAAGGAATTATGTTCTCGCCGTCGTGTGCATGGCAAGACAGTTCCTGTGGTTTGAATAACAATAATTCACGCAGGTGATTGGTGCTGGTGGGCTGTTGTCCCTCGCCGGCGAGGAATCAGAAGTTTTGCTAAAGAGGTGAGGGAAGACGCACCAACTGAAAAATGAATATTCGCCAGCCGTACATTACAGTGACGTTAACTAGAACGAGAACTGTACGTAACTGTGACGTGGAGGTGTGTGCATTGTCTTGGACAGCCTCTGACGGGTCTGGAAGTATATGTAACAATACCGGTGTTGTTTAGTATGTGTTCCTTCCGTTTGCTTGATTTAATAAAATATGATGTTTAAACACTTGGTGTCTAGTGTTGTATGGGAGCAAGTGATAGCACGATAGGGAGAGAATTGTTTAATCGTAGAGTATCTCCATCTTCCATCATCATCGTCGTCATCGTCGTCGTCGTCAGCATCCGTCGCTTCTTCTTCTTCTTCTTCTTTGTACTGTACCTTGCAGACTAGTTTTCTTTTCACCGTGGTCAGCAGGTCTTCGTATGGTCCGGTATCTTGCTGTCTGCCTTTTCCTATTGCCTCGTTGATTGGTCTCTGTACGAGACGTGAAGGACCTTTCTGAAACATCTCATCTCCAAGGCTTGAACCGTTCTCTGCAGATCGGCTGTCAGGGACCATGTCTCATTGAGAAAGATGGAAATGACTATAGGGCGTGCATCCGTCTGATCTTGGAACCGAGGCTGATGTTGCCACTCCAGATGGGTTTCAGTTCTGTAAGTGCTGCAATTGTCTGTGCTATTCTGGAAAGTGGTTCCGGCTTCGAACCTTCATCAGTAACAATGGACCCAAGGTACTTGAATCTGTGGAGAGATCCTAGCTTCTCGGTCTTGATTCTGATGTCAGTGCTGATGCCATTGGTGTTGTTGGTCATCAGTTTGGTCTTTTCACGCCCTCCATGCCAGAGGCTGTTGAAGACTTGTCGAGACGTTCAAATGGGTCGGCAGGCTCTTCTTCATTGCCACCTTAGTCATCGATGTCGTCGGCAAAGCGCAAGTTGGTTACTGTTCTGGAACCACTGCTGACTGGTCCTTCAGTGCGCCTGTCGTGATTCTTTTTTTAGATAGATTTTGAACACTGCGGGAGAGAGAAGACAGCCTGTGCGGATTCCGACCATAAAAGGCCATTTTCAGGCAATCTTGAACGATACTCCTAGACATATGAACAAGAGCGCTGTACATTGTCAGCTCGTTAAATATTGTGGTAATTCCTACCTCCGTGCAAATCTGTTGCCTGCTATCACAGTAATCTCCCTGTTGGTGCTATTGTCCACGTTCTACCCAAATGAATACGTCTAAAATATACGGAGGGTTTTTTTCTCTCAGAAAGAGGATATCCTTAAACTAGATAATTTCACCAGCAACTTGACGTCACGCTTAGATTAACATTTTTCCACTGGCAACGCTTTGGCATCCAGCGTTACATTCAAGGGTTTAACCACTAGCAGACTTTTTGTTTTTGGCTGACCGTCGGAAGCTTGATGGTGGTGCAAGTTAAACGTTCACTGCCCAAGGCACGACAGCTACATGCACAGCGGCTTGGCAGATGTAATAAATGAAGAACGGGGCTTAATGCTAGGACCGTGAGGAGAGGAACAGGCGGAGAAGGAGGAAGGGAAAAATGTTCTAAATCCTAAAAAGTGGAATCCGGGAAGCAAGATATTTGCTTGCCTTAGAGCTAAATCCTAAATAACCAGCAACGTGTTCTTCTGTGTTCTGCGATGTTTGTGTCAGGACATCTTCCATTTTCAAATAAATTCTAGCTTAGTTTGATTGCTTTTTTTCGCTCTTCTTTTATTCCTGGTTTTTTTTTTCTTCGACTCCCTTTTTCCTTCTTTGACTCTTTCTTTCTTTTCTCCTTCTTTGACTCTTTCATTCTTTTTTCTTCTTTCTTTCTTTGACTTTCTCTTAGTTTTCTTTCTCTCTCTCTCTCTGTTTCCTTCTCTTCTCTCAGTCTCTCTATTATTTATTCTGTCTTTTGTTTTTCTTTATTATTTTCTTTTGGGTTTTTTCCTTTTTTTTAAAGTCTCCTGCCTCGTTGCTAACTTCAATGTGTTTTTTCGATCATTTTTTTTTCTTTTCGCTATTGTCCATCTCTTGGACATCGAGTCTACGTCTGCATCTGTACCCGGCGTTGCTGCTCCATCCCTGTAGCGTTGTTCACGATGTGATATGGAACGCTTTCCTCGGATGGTTTTTTTCCCCGACTAGACATATATGCACGTATAATTTCTTTCTCTCCAGCTTCCAAACACGACTTATGACAAACGCCATGCGCGTGCTAATGTGGATATGGCAGAATCAAATTCCCGATAATAAAAAAAAGTTCGAGAGTAACCGAGCGTTTTATAGTTGCGGGTATAACTTTCTTTGCCATGCTGCACATACTTCCTGGAGGGCAGATACAAATGCAGCGTGCTGACTGTTATTTTTCCGTTTTTTTTTCTTTTTTCTGTTTCCCAGCTTTGGCAGAGCTGCACGAGAAAAAGAAGGGGGTTCGATGTTGCCCTGTTGCTATCTCAGACCCACGAGGGCGGTCTCGACTTTCGGTGCAAAGGTGCCTTCAGAGTAAATAATGTGGACAAGCCAAGCGATTGGCGCGGCCATGAAAAATCAAGAAGAAAAAAGAAAGCGGTGCTGTAGGCCTGCGATCTCTCCTTATGCTTCCCTCCTCCCTCTATCTTTATTTAGACTTCGAAAACACTAAACTAACTGAATGACCCGTTAGTGACATGTTAAGTTTCGTTGCCACTCGCAGTGCGCGTCTGCGCACATTTTTGCGCACTGGCATCCTTTCAAGGGACGCATGAGAACGCTGAATAATAGTAAAAGTATCAGACATTTTTCCGACTGTCATTCTCCTTCGTCACACACATATTCCTTCTCGTCTTTCGTCCCCTCCCAAAAACTGTTGTCTTTTTCTCTGCATCTCTCCTTTTCCCACCACGCTCCCCCATCTTCCCTTCTGTCTCTCCTCCGTCTCCTCTCCCCATAGTTTCACTCCCTCTCTGTTTCTCTCATTCCATTCCTCTTCCTTCATTCCTTCCCATCCACCTACATGATCTCCTCTTTCACTTCCAAATCTTCCCCGAATATGAAACGAAAACTCGACTCAAGAAATCTCTGTCACGCGCACTATTTTTCAGCCAACATAACGCAGTGCAGTGGTTTGTCGGTTGGTGAATTTGGCAAGAACCCTCTCCTGTGTGACAGCGGACAGTGCGTGCCGGAGTCGGTCGTCTGCGACCACTACATGGACTGCCTGGACGGCAAAGACGAGGAGAACTGTCGTAAGGCTTCACCGTGAACGTACAAGAGAGCAGTGGGGTTAGAGTAAAGATGTGTGAGCTTAGGGCATTTGAGTAAAGACGTATTTGGAGATTCAGGATGAGGCAATTCACTTATTCGTCTTTGACTTTAAACGGTGTCATATGTATTTCGTGCATATATTCCTGGGGGTGGGGGGTACTGGCAGCGCTCAAACATAGCCGTATGCTGAGCGGGCTGACTTCATTAACATGGATTCTCTGTATGCACACGTTGTGC
Source organism: Lanistes nyassanus (assembly GCA_004794575.1). NCBI lineage: Eukaryota > Metazoa > Mollusca > Gastropoda > Architaenioglossa > Ampullariidae > Lanistes > Lanistes nyassanus. The sequence goes on along the minus strand of SMGT01009871.1, from coordinate 166,735 downwards.
ACCGAGGGTTAGTTGTGTGAAGAATAGCGCCGTTATAAAGAAAGGGATGGCAGATCTTTTTTAGAGGATCTGCCACGTTCCTTTCTTTCGACCCTCTCTTTGCTACGTGTTTAGGTACGGTAAGCTCCCTTGGGCAGATGCGTCTGCATACGGCTATGTTTGAGTGCTGCCAGTGCTTTTGTTGGAGTTAATTGTTTTTATGTTTTTGCATTTAAAAAAACATGTTATGAAATGGTCAGAGGAGGGTTCTGGATATCACAATGTTGTCCAACAGCAGCTAACGTGTTTGGTGTGGCGGGGGTAATAGGGGAGGGGAGGGAGAAATCTGGCTTTTTTGTTGTTGTTTATCAAACTTCTTTAACCAAATGGGAAATGCATTCACGGTACTCTGGGCTTCTGTCCTGTTTCGTTTAGCGTTCAAGCCATGCGCAGAAGCCCAGTTCCAGTGCGCAAACAAGCAGTGTATTCCTAAAAGTGCAAGGTGTGACGGAAAGGCCGACTGCATTGATAGAACTGATGAAGTGGACTGCGGTAAGATTCACAATGTAGAGTTGTTTGTCCCCGAGGAACAAAAGTACAATAGCACGACGTTTGACTCCTGTAACTGGCGACGTAGTTCTGTCTGCCGGGTGAGACAGCACAGACTATTTCTCTTAGGTAGGAGAGAACACACCCCACCGTCTATTAAAGATGGGAGGGTCTCTCCAATGGAGGAGACCACATAGTCTCTGCCTCTTCTGTAGAAGACTACACGGTTTCTTTTTCTCGCTACCTCGGGATAGAGAACAAATGGCATTTTCTCCTGGACAGGAGAGCACAAACTTCTGCCTGGTAGGAAAGAACTGTCGTAGAATAAGACAGATTTTATTCTGTGAGGTTGATATTATCGGTTGGTAATCACCTTCACCTCCTGTCTCATGAGTACAACTACCAAATGCGGGTCTTACTCTTTTGATCGCAGCAATCACGTAATCTTCTGACTCAAAAAAGTAAATATAGATAAAGAGAGATGACATCAGCTGTTACGAGCCTGCTGACAAACGTGTAACCTGTGGTCCCACCACTGAGCTGCGATATAAATGGGCAGTAACTCTAGCAAACCAACCCCATTATAACGTCTTCCATGTCCTTCGAAATGCAGTCACCGTCTTACTAATTAACAGTCACGAGAATAAGAGCTTTTCTTAACTGGTCGAACGCACTTCCTAGTTTCCCGACCCTCCCCGTGTGTATACACTCATCAGGTTAGAAAGGCTCTAAGATAAAAGCCGTACATCGATAATCCTAGAACAGCCATGCTACCTGTTTCTTTGTTCTGCAGCTAGTGAGCCGTGTTCAGCCCATACGCGCAGGTGTGACGGGGGTCAGTGCGTGGCGGAGGCCAAGTGGTGTGACTTCAGGCGAGACTGCCCTGATGGGTCGGATGAAACAAGCTGCAGTCCAGAGAGTGAGTGTACGATCTTCTGGTAGTTACAGACTTCTGGCTCACAGCCACAGACACACAGCTTGGGTAACCATCTTTACTTGCGCGTAGCTGTCCAGACAAGACATCATCATCATCATCATCATCATCATCATCCATCATCCATCATCCATCATCCATCCATCCATCCATCCATCCATCCATCCACGCAGTCAGTATCTAAGATGTGATGACTGTTCAGTGAAAATAAACGAAGAAAGTCTGATTAGTCAGGTTTGTGAGAAGTTGTTCTTATCCCAGTGTACCCACAATGCACCGCGTCACAGTTCCGGTGCAACAGCGGGCAGTGTGTTGACCTGGATGTCGTCTGCTATGATGGAAGGAGCGCCGAGGGACGTGGGTGTGAAGACAAATCGCATCTCATGAATTGCAGTAAGTACCCTGCTGGGACTTCTAAGACTGACAGTCACGTGACACTTCTGGCCAATAAACTGTGACGGAGGAAAGGAATAAAGAAATGCAAAATGTAACGAGGTTGGAAAGGAAGGAAGGAAGGAAGGAAGAAAGGAAGAAAGGAAGAAAGGAAGAAAGGAAGAAAGGAAGAAAGGAAGAAAGAAAAGGCGAGTGTTACGGACACAACGATCGTGCAAGTGACGCTATAGATTGTAACGACAAGAGCAACAACAGTTGCGTGTGAGGTTTGTGATGACGCTCCCCTATTCATACCTCCCGGACATCTCTAGCTTACCTTCTGCCCCTCGCTACCGTAAAACTGGCCTGTAAAAATCTGCCACCCGGCTGTAACAGCTTCCTCAGATGGGCCCATAGAACCTTCCGTTGCGACTATTTGTGGATAGCTCTGCGGAGAGTTGCGGACTAGCGTGTGAAAAGTTGCTGGTTCGAGTCCAGGTGTGGCCAAGGATTATTTCCTGGAGTTAAACATTGTGCAGACTCCATGGTCATGTACCCAAACATCAGTAACTGCCTGTCCGCACTGACCATCTTAGTGCAGCTATCAGTCTGGTGCTTGTTTTAGTGTTAAGCTTAATAAAAGGACCCCATCCGCGCCCCAGAGTACGAATTACCGCCAGGTATACGCACTGTCGCTCTAAAAGTGTCTGCCTCTTTGGTAGCAAATAGCCCCCTGCTGAGATCTGCGATTAGCCAAAATAAATCTCGCCAGACAGCTGTCTTGCCTAAAATTCGCGGCTACAAGTGAAGGCTACGTGTGAATAAAGTCTTACAGCTTGGTATGGAAAAACATTACTTCCAGGCAAGATGTCTGCCTCATCTTTTGTTGTTTCCTGTCCTAAGCGACACACGAATGTGCGACAAACCAGTTTAAGTGCAGGCGGTCTTACTGCGTGGACGGCCTGCAGCGGTGTGACGGAATCGTGGATTGTGTGATGACAGCGTGGGACGAGATTGGCTGTGGTAAGTGTACATAATGGACAGGAATGTGTGTGTGTGTGTGCGCGCGCGCGCGTAAGTGCCTGCGTGTGCTTGTGTTTATGCGTGTATGCATGACAGGTGGACAGAAGTGGGGGGGGGGGGGAGAGAATCATCAATTTAGTGATAAAGAAAGATATGTTGATATATAAATATGTCGACATTTTATAGCGATGATTTAAATTATGTATAGATGCATGGCTGTACCGATATGTAGATTGCAACTATAAGGTATATGGAATATGGATATAAAGATGATATATAAATATTCTGACAGAAGCAAGAACAATAGGCTGACATTTGGATAGATGGACGGATGAAAGTAGGTGGATGAATCTTACAATAATAGAGCGCCCTGTTCACCATCGTGGGCTTGTGTCCTTGTTCTGTGGTAAGCGTCCTTCACCCTCAGAGTGTCTATTTTTAGCTTACAGGTGCCCGTATTATTCTCCGGTTTGTATCTGTGACGGGGAGAAGATGAACTGTGAAAACAAAGAGTTATCTGCCCTGCCGCATATCGACCCCGACGTGGAGCCATTCTCCAAGTTGTAAGTTCCCCTCAGCCGTGCTAACTGGGCGTTCCCCAGCATGCAGGACGATCTCGGACGATGAGAAGGCGACAGTTATAGACCATCGGCCGACATCGTCTTGCAAGCTGGGCCGTGCCGAGCTCTACTCGCGTAACGGTGTAAGTCAAACGCACAGGCTCAACGACTGCTGCTAGAAAGAGAATTGCAGTTATGAACCCTCGCACATTGCACAGACTGCTACAGTAACTTAAAAGCACCAGGCACGTCATGACACAAGCCAACACCTTTGCACGCACGCACGCACGCACACACGCACGTACTTTTACAAACAGATAAAGAGAGTGGGTGTCCTTTGCGCACTCTGTTCTCAAGTCAAACCTGGGTTGCATGGGGGGTTTTATCACCTGTCCAGAGATAAAGGTGCACGTACAATACACACGGCGAACATAGATTAGATCACTCTTATGACCGGAAGGACAAATGCGAATATTCATACAATTCAACCAAGATTTTAATAGTTGCTATTAAAAGAATATTCATTAAATTTCATTTTTTCAGCATGCCTTATATTTGAAAAACATAATTTAAATTCTTCTTTTTTTCCAGCCACCTGTCTGGCAATCGTCTGAAACTGACGGCGGATACCTTTGCAAGACTAGACAGAATGACCTACCTGTACGTTCCTTGTGCAAAATCCGCGTGGTAGTTGCCTACCTCCCTACAGCCCGAGTCACGCGATATTAAACAGTTCTCCCATTCGTGCACCAGACAGAGGAATCCACCAAGCGGTGTCTAATGCAGAAAAACACGCCATAGTGATCGATGGATATGTCTCTACAAGTTAATTTTACCTCGCACATTCCAAACACAGTCTTGTTGTTTTCATTGTTGTCGTTGTTTTCATCTTTGTCGTTGTCGTCGTCTTTGTTGAGGGGGTGGTGGTTGTGAAAAATAGCTGGGTTATTAAAGAGAACCATTTTTGACTGCGTCGTTTTCCTGAGAAAGACCTGTTGTTAGCTCATACTGCTCGGTGTGCCATGATCGTGAACAGGTGATGGGGCCATAGATGCAGAGACCATAGATTCCTGGTTGTATGCTGCTGATGTAGCCATCTGGCTTCTTGTCTTCGTACACACCTGTTTGCATTTTGTCTCCTTCTGCACTTACGTGCAGTTCTCTGAAATTTACAAGTGTATACCTGCCAACAGTTTTAATGTCCCGTCACTGTCTTGTTAGTGGGTTTTTAAAAGGGTCCCGTCTGTACGAGTGTCACAAGATTCATGGGTTTCACAAGTATCTGACGAGCAAAAGAAAGTTTAAAGCTGTCTTCTTTGGGTAATATTCACAGCTGCCCACTCATGATGCAGTTGAAAGTATCGAGTCTGTATTGCGTTCTCAAGTATCCAAAACAAGAAAAAAACCACCTCGAACGTTCTTTATTTTCAGAGATCTCAGCAACAATTCTTTAGAGTCCATACCAGAAGGGTGCTTCCTAAAACTTTGGAGACTAGTTTACCTGTAAGTATACATTGTCTGCTTGTAGCCTGGTCTCTGTATCTGTTCAGTAGGCTGGCTTCTTATAACTGCACGTTTGTATATTATAAGTTTTTAAGTCCCTTGCAGTTATAAGAGTTTGTTCATAAAACTAAATAATTAAATGCCTAATTATTCTGAACCTGTCAGAGGACGAAGTTAGAAAAACGTATGAAAAAGGAAGAAAAAAAGAAAGACGCAAGCAAACAGGGCAAGAAAAACAAAAAGAAAACAAGTAACATTTTTTCTATTCCTCCATACAGCTGCTAATGGATATTGTCAGATGACAAGAAATCGTTAAGATCTTGTATGAATTTGATTATAAAGTTATATTCCTGGGTTTTTCCCCGTAACAAGTCTTGCTCGTTTTTTTCCAGAAATCTCAAGAACAACAAAATTCACATCCTAACGAACGGAACTTTTCAAGGGCTGCCCAATCTACGAACACTGTGAGTCAAAGCTGCCACCTTCCTCCAGTAGAGAGAAAGAAAATAGTCCCTAACTTGGACAGAGTGCCTTTTAGAAATGACGAATGAAAGAAAGAGAGAAAATGGTGCTATTGCACGCAGAAGGGACAGGAGTACCGAAATTGAACTTCGGTGAAAGTATGGGGTCGTTCGTCTCTCTTGTTTTTCAAGTCTAGCGATATCCTTTCCACTGGCTTTTGACACACACAGAGGCCTTGAAAATCAAGCGTGTCTTTGCAAAGTAAAGTTGGGATAACTCTGCCTGCTTTTCTCGGCGAAAGCTGAAGAGGCGAAAATTACTCACAGACGTAAGTGATCGCCCTTTAATACGTCACGTTGAAAATGATAAAGAATGCGCTTGATAGCAGACGAAACGGAATCTCCACTCGAACCATTCTTGAGCCGGCTCCAAGAAACTGCTCCCGTCGCGTGCGGGCCGCCAGTGAAAGCGCCACGGCTTCAAGACCATCTTCAAGAGACGGTTATCTGATACGGGCTTGAGCCCAGAGATAGCGGCTGTCACAGACGAGTAAAACGATGACTATGCTGATGACGCTGGTGATGTCGTGTTAGGGCAAAGATCGAATCCGGTGCAGCTAACAGAAACTGGGGACTTGCACTCGAGCACTGCATCTCGCATAATTAATAAAAGGAAGTTTGAGACTTGTCTGAATGAGAATCTGGCGAAATAGAACAAGCAGGCTTCGATCCACCACTCGGGGTTTTTTTTCCCCAGTTTCTTGTAAAGACACTGTCGGCTCCAAGTAAGATTTGCTAACATTATCAGGCTTCTCTGTTTTTACGTCGGGCTAATGATCTGGCGGACTGAAGCCCGCTAGGTTCCTGCTAGAAGTGTAATCCGTCGCCATATATCATGCTCGGTTCACGGTGTTTTTGTGTGTGTTGAGTGAATGACGCCTTTTGGCAGCATGTGGTTATTAAATTTTTCTGCATTTCTAAGATATTTAGCAAAAGCGTAGAGCAAGGGAAGGCCTCTAGGTTCAATGTCTGAACCACTTCGTGGACTTTCTCATAAGTGAATTAGAACCTGCGTAGACAGACAGGCAGGCAGCCCGTCCGACCTACAGACAGACGGATAACTAATTTCTACATCTTTTTTTCGAGTCAAAGCGGTAATAAGTGAAAGCATATTTATCATAGCTGTACGAAATATGAGATTCGACTTCGTATTTGTCCAAACAATGACAAAATTTGAATATTTGTCCTGAAAAAAAATAGAAAAAGATGTTGAAATTCGAATAATCTGCACAGACTCTCTATCGAGACTGAACAATATTGTCGCTCAGTATTATTTACTCAGTCATGAAGGCTAGACTCAAACGGAGGTTGACAAGCTTGCAATCAACAATAGTATTAACAGTTAAAATTTCATATAAATTTCATATAAATTATTTTAAATTTACAGCACTGTTTGCAAGTGCTTTAGTTTCGATGAATTTATTATTTGTATTCGGCATCCCTAAAAACCGAAATTCCGTATTCGGCCTATTCTAGAGAAGCGATGACTGTTTGTACTGCCCCGTGCAGATAAAATCCGCGGCTGTTTGCATCCTTGACGTCACAGTGGCGAAGTTTGTATCTGTTGTACAACTTCAATTGTGAAATCGGCGTGTCACAAGTATACATACACGATGCACACTCCAACACTCCCCCCACCCACCACCACCCTCACACACACACACACACACACACACCCTTATGTCTTTACTCAGATACCTGAGGTAGAAAAGTAAGAATGAAAGTAGCTTATCGTTCAGCAGTACTGAAAAAAAACCACTGTAAAAATACTGTAATCGCTTGTCTACACGGCTCTTGAACTTGCGTTGAAAATCGACGTGTAATTAGTATGCATACACGATGCATACCTCAGTACCTTCCCCCACCTCTTTTTAATGGGGTCAAAAAGTAACAACAAAACTCATTTATCTTTCAACATTACTGAATAAAGCCTGATAACTACTATGAGCGCTTGTTTACACGGCTCTGTTGGGAGGGACACCCGCGCTTTGGTATGACGTCAGCCGTGCAAATAGCCTCCGATTCTGTCTGCACGGGACCGTGCAAAATAGCCACTGTTTTCTTGAAAACATAGCAGGCCTATTCAATACAGCTGTAATATTTACAATTGCTGCTTTAACCATCTCTAATTTCTGCTTTAGGTTTCTGGACGGAAATGACATTGCTGCGATTGTCTCTCAGCCTTTCGTGGGACTGGGATCCCTCACGTCTCTGTGAGTGGCGTTTTGTTGCTCTGTGTTTTCGTGTGTCTCGCTTCGGATTGTAACTACACGGGTGGATGGATGGATTGGAGGGTAGGAGGGAGGGACCGAGTGAGAACGGAAGGAGACAGGGACACTGTAGAAAGATGGGTTTGTAGACAGCTGTCACATACAGAAGTACGCGTAGGGAAGAAAAGATGTCTGTCCATGACATCATATCCTCATATCCTCCCTTTGTTGGTAGGAAGTGTGTTATCGAGCGCCATATACAGGTTAGAGAGAAAGAACAACAAATGGGTGAGCAGATTGTTTTTCTTCACTGACTGCATTTGCCTGCAAGGGTTAACAGTACGTCTTGGTATGGATTCCAGAGAAGATGGTTGTTTTGTTGTTTAACATCAGATTAGTAACTTAGGCTAGCTGACAGGGTGGTGAAGATGAGGTGCATGGCGAGGGGTGAAGAGTGTTGGAAGAAGAGGAGTGCTGGAGGGAACTGAGCATTTGCAGAAACCTCCCTACAGCAGCCTAGTGAGACAGCGAAAACACACGTGCTAGACGCGGGATTCAAACCGACGACCCTCTGTATCGAGGACAAGCCGATATGCTACTGGATGCCCCTTGGCAGACGGGAGTGAATACCGTCATATAAAGATGTCCAAGAAGGAGGAAATAGTTATTGAAGGTGTTTTTACCCAGGTTGCGTCATGAGTTTTGAAGGGGTTACAAATACAGGTTTTATGTTTCAGGGACTTGAGCAAACAGCGTTTGACCAAGATTCCACAGAATGCTTTTGTTGGGCTTCGTAAGCTTCATGCACTGTGAGTTTCTGAGTAATTCGAAGCATCCCTAGTTTTGAGAGACTCAACCATTTCAAGGAAGAGGAGAAGAAAATTGTAAGAGGACAAAAAGAAACTGTCGCAGAACAATGATTTGCTGGGTCTCGAAGAGCATCCAACGATCGTATTTTTATTTTATTTTGTTTGTTTGTTTGTTTGTTTGCCCTATGTTCGGATACTATCGGCCTTTGTTCGTACTTGAAGATTCACATTCGCCTTATTACAGTAACCGCAAAATTGTACGACCTTTTTAAAACATGTTGGATCATTCGGTTTTATTTCTAATTCAAATCTTCTTGGCATTTCTTATTCCTTTTTTTCATTCATGAGATTGTTTTCTCAAACTCTTCAAAAATACGCATTTTAATGTTCCTTGGGTTTATTTGGGTTTTGGGGGTTGGGTTTTTTTGGGTTTTTGTGTGTGTGTTTTTTTTTTGATCGACTTTTGTTACCTGTTTCAGATCTTTGTCTCAAAACGCCATAGACACTATAGCAAATGGTGCCTTCAACGGCCTCGACAACTTACTCAGTCTGTAAGTGAGAGGGTCTAGACAGTTCAGCTTTAGACTTGAGTGTCGTAGGAAGGGGGTTCGAATCCAGCGATGGCCAATAATTATCGCCTGGAATTAACCCTTCTGAAAATTCCACTACCCCAACATTAAACTCTCTTTTCTTTGACCGTCTGTAGCTATCAGTGTGGTGGATGTTTCAGTGCATGGAATAGTAATAGAACAGTACCATACCCCCCTCCTCTGGCACCATAGTACGAGGTGGGAGCACATTCGCCATGAAATATCAACAGCTCAAGTGGAGTTGTGTGTTCCGTTTCCCAGACCAAGATCGTGTTAGGAGGAAATACTTAGCAATATTGAACCCAGGGCTGTCTTTTCAAATATTTCTCCATGTGTTACTAGTGCAAACACCGCACGTCTATCATGGTGGTAAATTAGTTTAACACGAAATGATTAGTGGACCAGTTTATATCTTGGTAAATTTACATTGATATAAATCTTCCTAAATCTAAAACTATGGGATGCTTTTTTATTATTCTGGCAGAATCTGCCTTCTCTGTATCGTTTCACCGTTACAAATAACACGACCAGTGATACGAAGTTTGTACGAATTCTTTCTTTCTTTTTCTGTCCGTCCGTCCGTCCGTCCGTCCGTCCGTCCGTCCGTCCGTCCGTCTGTCTGTCTGTCTGTCTGTCTGTCTGTAGTCTGTCTGTCTGTCTGTCTTTCATTCCTTCTCAGTCTGTGTGTGAATGTGTTGCATATGCGCGTAGAAAAGTAAACAAGGACAATGGTCCCATTGTAAACGAAACTTATGGGCACTTTTGCCAGATTTGTTGCTGTCACTGATTGTGTTGTCATAACGAAGTAGCCTAATTTCAAGCTAATTGTTCACTGGAGGTCATTGACCTTTCAGGGATCTTTCACACAACGTTATCGTGCTGGTGGAAAAAAATGTTTTTCACGGAATGAGTAAACTCGACACTCTGTGAGTAAAAAGATGCCTGCTGGCTTTGTCGTTGCTGCCTTTCTCATCTCTGTTCATTTTTTGCTCCTGACGCATGTTTTTCCGTGTATCTTTTTCCTTGCCTCTGTCATCTTTTCCTCCACTCTCTTTTGGAGTGAGTGAGTGAGTGAGTGAGTGAGTGAGTGAGTGAGTGAGTGAGTGAGTGAGTGAGTGAGTGAGTGAGTGAGTGAGTGAGTGAGTGAGTGAGTGAGTGAGTGAGTGAGTGTACCCAGCAGTGTGTTGGATCGGGTGGCTGGCTGTTCGGTGTTTACACAGACGTTTGGGTAGATGATACATCCAGCAGTCATGGTCTAACTTACCTGCTCCACCTGTTGTGTGTGCTGCCCCCTGCCCTCAGGTACACCGACGAATTCTGGTTTTGCTGTCTGGCCGGGAACGTGCCCCGCTGCTACCCCGAGCCGGACGAGTTCTCGTCGTGCGAGGACCTGATGTCCAACTACGTGCTGAGAATCAGTATTTGGGTGCTAGGGATGGTGGCCTCGTTCGGAAACTTGCTGGTGATTGGCTGGCGGGCACGTGACATGCGATGCGGCAAAGTAAGCACGCTTTTGCACTACACTTATAACACGGGATAGACTCAGCTGCGCTTGATTTAGATTCTATACTAATCTGGACTGGAATTACTTGAACTAGACAGGTTTTGGACTGACGACAGGTTATTGACTCAAAGAAAACAGGTTCTAGACTTACTTGGACTAGACAGGTTCTAGACTGATTTGGACTAGACAGGTTCTAGACTGATTTGGACTAGACAGGTTCTAGACTGATTTGGACTAGACAGGTTCTAGACTGACTTGGACTAGACAGGTTCTAGACTGATTTGGACTAGACAGGTTCTAGACTGACTTGGACTAGACAGGTTCTAGACTGACTTGGACTGAACTTAGATCCTAGACTCTTTTGAGTTAAGTTCTATACTGACGAGCTTGTCATCATGCAGTTCTCTTCCCAGTCATCAGTCTTCGATCTTTCTTTCTTTCTTCATTCCTTACTTCCTTCTACTATTTTAATAGCTTCAAATGGTATCACGATTTTAATAAACCCCGACTACACTTATTTTTGTGCATAAATGACTTGTGTTCAGTTTAGTTTTTAGGCCTACGTCTGTACAGTGTGTGAGAGTGCGTTCGTGCATGGACGTGTGCGTACGATTGCACATACCTGTACCATCCAAAAGCCTAGCCACTCAACAGAGTGAGCGACTGGACACAGGACGACACTGTGTCTGCCCAGGTCATGCCCTGTTGTGCGCGCTTGTCTTCTCATGCTCCGAGCGAGTTTGATCTCGATCCTGCACGTGATCATCTCGATTGATCCCCATTAGCAATCTCAGAGTTCAATCTTCACAGCCTTTTTCCCCATATCCTTTAATCTTTTCCATTTTCCCTTTGATCCGTCATGGCTAGTTCCCAGCTTCCATTTTTCACGTGTTGATAGGTTTTATAAATGTTTTGCCCAAGACTTCACCGACAGTGACCCCGCACGACCTCTCTGTCTGTGGTGAAAGGTTCACTCGTTCCTCATCACGAACCTCGCCTTGGGAGACTTCTTCATGGGTGTCTACTTGCTGATCATCGCTGTCGTCGACTCTTATTATCGAGGCGTCTACATCATCTACGATCGATCCTGGCGCAACTCTGACCTCTGTCGTTTCTCGGGCTTCATCTCCACCTTCTCCAGCGAGTTGTCGGTCTTCACTCTGACAGTTATCACCCTTGACCGTTTGGTCTGTATTATCTTCCCTTTGAAGGTGAGGATAAGACTGCAGGTACACGTCACTGTCATCTGTCTTTCTGGATGTGAGCGCGAGGCTTTCTTTCTTTCTTCCTTCCTTTCTTCCTTTCTTCCTTTCTTCCTTTCTTCCTTTCTTCCTTCCTTCCTTCCTTTTCTTTCTTTCACTATTTTAATAGCTTCAAATAGTCTCGTTCATGCTTATGTAATGTATCGACCAGTACAAGAGGCGGTCATGTGGCAGAACTGTCAGCGACTGCCACTAAGTGGTTATTGTGGGTGGTGGGGTAGATCTCGGCTCCCCCAAATTTCCTGTGCTTGAGACACCTGTTTGTAGAGGCGGCTGGTTACCCTGAGAGACTTGCTGAATCGGCGTAAAATAACCAACAAACACAAGCTCATGCAAACAAAAGGGATGCGTGAAACTGTGAATATCGAGCAAAAAGGCAAACACTGGGAAAACAAAACATTTACATTTAGGTATGATTTCCTTTTAAATTTCCTAGGCTGGCTTGCATGATCGTTCGTACCTGCTCTCCTGGTCATAAGAGCGGCCGTAAGGCCCATTCTTTTTGTGTGTTTTACGTACACCTTTACGAACGGAGAGAAGAAAAGAATGTTGATGCAACCCAACCCAGGACTATAAGCGTACAGCTGAGTTTGTACTCAGAATGTGTCGCGCTGCCGAGTATATTGAAATCTACCAAGTTATCTCGTCTGTCTCACCAGTCTTATTTGCCTGGGGTGTCTATCTTGTCTCCCCTATCTTGCATGTCTCACTTGTCTAGCTCGTCTTACCTATCTCGCGTAACTCCCTTGTACTTTTCGATGTAGCTCGTCTCCCATATCTAGCATGTCTTACACGTCTCAGGTGTCTTGTCCGTCTCACCTTTCTCGCATGTCTCACTTGTGCCTGTCCATGTGGTTTCTCCCGGCTATCTCGCATGTCTTACACGTCTCAGTCGTCTCGTCGTTCTCCCCTCAGTTGAAGCGCCTGGGCCTGAAGCAGGCCACGCTGGTGATGCTGATGGTGTGGATGGCTGTGTTCTTCGTCTCCGTCCTCCCGCTACTGGGCTTCGACTACTTCGAGGAGTTCTACGGCCGCTCGGGGGTGTGTCTGGCACTGCACGTCACTCCGGACAGGCCGCCTGGCTGGGAGTACTCCGTCGCCATTTTCCTGGTGAGCTCTGCCTGGGGCGACAGCTGGAAACTAGCCTGACCCGGTTTCAGGGGAGTCATTCTGTTTTAGTTTATTTTTGTTGATTTGTTGTTGTGTTTTGTTTGGGTTTAGTTTGACTCGATTTTCCCCGTTTGTACATCTCAGGCCGACACGCAACGTCAGCTTCCTATATTTCTGCGTCTGCTGATTACGCTCACACCTGTTTACATTGGCAGGTGCTAAACTTCGTCTCTTTCCTCGTCATTTTTTTCTCCTACCTGTGGATGTTTGTCATCGCCAAGCGAACACGAAGTGCCGTGCGCTCCAGCGAGTCCAAGAACGACTCGGCCATGGCCAGGCGCATGACCCTCATCGTCATGACCGACTTCTGCTGCTGGGTTCCCATCATCCTCCTCGGTTTCGCCTCCCTAGGGGGCGCGCGATCCAGCAACGAGGTAAGAAAAAACTTGGCAAGACGCTGCTTCTTTTTCATGCAAGTTCTTTTAGTACAGCCTGTGCAAATATAACTGAATAAGCAAGGAGAACAGGGATTCCAGTCAAGGGACTGTCGTACAGCGTTCCTACTTCGTGACACTGCGACGCATGACAGAGCTTCCTGTACATGAACTTTCCAGCTGCATCGTTCCTTCAGAATGGTTCGCAATGTGGGTCTCACAATACGTCCGTAGCAGGGTTTTTTTCCTGATTGGTTCATAACATACTTGCAACAAGACCTTCCTTCCTGATTGGTTAATAACATACTTGCAACAAGACCTTCCTTCCTGATTGGTTAATAACATACTTGCAACAAGACCTTCCTTCCTCATACTTGCAACAAGACCTTCCTTCCTGATTGGTTAATAACATACTTGCAACAAGACCTTCCTTCCTGATTGGTTAATAACATACTTGCAACAAGACCTTCCTTCCTGATTGGTCAATAACATACTTGCAACAAGACCTTCCTTCCTGATTGGTTCATAACATACTTGCAACAAGACCTTCCTTCCTGATTGGTCAATAACATACTTGCAACAAGACCTTCCTTCCTGATTGGTTCATAACATACTTGCAACAAGACCTTCCTATCCCCTTAGGAATGTGTTCTATTCTGATTAATTCCCAATGTGCGTGGAAGCAGACCATCCCACCAACGTGGTTCTTTCTGATTGGCTGGCCAGGTGTACGCGTGGATCGCCGTCTTCGTGCTGCCGCTGAACTCGGCCATCAACCCCATCCTCTACACCATCTCCACGGCCCCTTTTTTAGGCAACGTGCGCAAGCGAGCCTCGAGGTTCCGCAAGTCCTTCATCAGCTCCTTCACCATGGATAACACCAAACACAGTTACGTGGGTACGTTTGTCGCCCGCGGCTCACCTGCTGCTTTCTCCTGGAGGAGTGGGCAGGACGGAGGGAGGTGCTCAGAGGAAGGGCAAAAAAGGAAGGGGTTGATTCATTGGGGGGGGGTCCCCCTCTTCACTTTGTTCAACATGTCATTTGGCCCTGTTTTATACAGTCAGATGTCGCATTTTATTGCTTAACAAATGTAGCACCAATTCATATTTGTTCTTCCCTCCATTACATTCGTATTCTGTCCGTCATCCTCCTCCTTGCCGCCTCCTCTTCTTTTTGCCTCCTCCTTTGTTTTCTCCTGCCTTCTTTTCTTCTTCCTTTCTTCTTCTTTCCTCTTTTCTTTCTCTCTTAGTTTTCTTCTCCTTCTGCTTTTTTTTCGTCTTTCTTCTTCTCCGCCTTCTGTACCCTTTTCTTCCTCTGCAGACACAGATATTCAAAAATACCCACACTCCCTCCCGATTCGTGTAAAAAGGTCCGCCACTACAGCCGCACCTGTCAGCAGTCCTCCCCATATTCAGTCATGTTGGTAGGAGGTACACTTTGCTAATAGCTCTTCCCATACCTTTTCTGAGTTAATCCTGTTCTGAAAGGCGCGGTTCGTTCGTTCGTTCGTTCCTTCGTTCGTTCCTTCCTTCCTTCCTTCCTTCCTTCCTTCCGTCCGTCCGTCCGTCCGTCCGGTCGGTCGGTCGGTCGTCCGGTCGGTCTGTCGGTCGGTCGTCCGGTCGGTCGGTCGGTTCTTCGTTCCTTCCTTCCTTCCTCCCTCCCTTCCTTCCTTCCTTCCTTCCTTCCTTCCTTCCTTCCTTCCTTCGGTCCGTTGGTTCTTCGTTCCTTCGTTCGTTCCTTCCTTCCTTCCTTCGTTCCTTCGTTCGTTGTATGTAGCTCGAATCACAAATCTCATTCTTGTCGAATTCTGTTCATTGCAGATGATCGAACAACGAATTCTTTCTGTGACCGTAAGTCGCCGTATCGGCAGATGGATTTAATACGCATGCGCAGCCTGAACAGATCGCCTCTGAACTCCCATTCGGAGTCTGACATCTGAAACAGCGTTCACTCCAATGGTGGGATCAGTTCCTAAAATATTCAGGACCCTGACGACTGCTGTGCGCGTGGGTAACCCGTGAGAAACTATGTGTTTGGCGTGTTTCCCGAACGAACACCAGGCCTTACGCGTGACTGCACTTCAGAGACACTGAGAATGGAGAATGGGTTACCACAAAGCTGGCCTCGCCCTCCCGTGAACGTGATTTCTGGATTTTGTGTGTGTGGGTGGAATTCCCGTTGTGTTGACAACAGACTCGCACCACGGACGTCAGAGTGATTGTCACGTGATTTTTATTTTCCTGACTGTGTCGCTTGTCACATGAAAAAACGGCTACGGGCTGAGTAAACAGAAGTGCTTCTTAAATGTTGTTTTGGCCAAAACCTCGAAGCGACGCTCATGAAACTGTTTTTTTCTCCTGTTTTGCATCTATAGTGGTGCCAGATTTGGTTTTCTTAACGTCATATGACAGGCGTTCTTGTTTCCGGGTGCATCGTAACGGGTCTGCGTCATGTTTTTCCGTAGAACAGATGGTTTATCTGCAGTTGTAATATTTCTGTTGTGATTTTGGAGGGTACTTGAGAAAGTATGTGGACTCTTGCCGAGTGTCCGTACTCTTCTTTTCGCCATTTGTATCATTAATTTACAAAGTTGTTGGTAAACCTGACTGTGAATGGTTTATTGGTGGTCTGACTGCCTGACTGGAAGAAATTGTTCGAACCTTGTCATGAGGGCTAGAAGATTGTACATTTTGAAAGCTACCCTTTTGTGTTCTACGTCTGTCGACATTTTTGTTCTAGACGACAATGAAGAAAAGGGGACTAAAATTATGTTGGCAGTCCTTCCCCCCTGTCACTTCTGTAACCGATGATGGGTGTATTGGTTCATGAATTTTAAACAGGTTTTTGTCGTCCCCTAGAACGATTTAAACAGTAAATTATTCCACTCCCAAGAGTTTTGATAAACCGCCTAATTAGCACTCTCGGCTAAGGTCAGTCTCCAGCTTAAAATGGCAGACGTTTCTAAGAAAAACTGTGCAGCAAATGCAATTATTGTTGCCAAAGGACGGCTCTAGAAAGCAAAAAAGATTAAATAAAATCTTTAATGGCCGCACGACAGTAGTAGTTACGATTACGCTCCGTTCAGAGGACCAAGTCTCGGAGACTGGATAATCGGCCTGTAAATTTTGTGTTTTTTGCCTTGGGAGAGGATCTTCTCAAGGAAAATAGGGAACGTGGAGGAGTGGGGGGGAAGGTGACTGGCCTGACAATTTAACTGTTTAAACGTTTCCAGACTTTCTGTCACATTTACTGCCTAGCGCGAGGAGCAAGCCTTACGACTGTGCATATATGTATATAGTTCCTGTAAGAACTTTTATTTATGTATTTATGTAAGACAGTACAGACGTATAGTTTGAAGTAGGAACTGACGGCATTTGCTACAATGCATTTCGGAGGCTGAGAAAGCGTTCTGTTCTTTCAGCTGCTTTTCTCTCATCATAATGGCTTAATTTCGTACTGATGGACATTCACTTTTTGTCTGTATCAGGCAGAATTTAAAGTAGGCTCCTGCGGTCTGATGTCTCACCCGTTAGAGTTTATTATTATTATTATTATTATTATTATTATTATTATTATT
>SMGT01009871.1:114807-134619 GCA_004794575.1 Lanistes nyassanus | reverse complement strand
CCCCCCCCCCCCCACCAAAAAAAATGAAATGAGGCGACCTAATCAAAACCTAGGCACGGATCAAGTAATCAACCAGCTATCCAACTGAGTGACCATCGATATTCTTCTGTCTGGATAGTCTGTACATTTTTTTTGCTTTTGTAAACTTAATCTGTTCGTGTCTGCTCCGCCTCTACTTGGTGACGCATGCGCACTCAAGAATAAGAGAGAAGTACGACGGATGAGTGGAATGATTGACGAGCCCACAGACAGACCGCCAGCAAAGAAAAATAGCAAACAGGTAGTTAGAACAGCAGAAAAGTTTTGAATTTTACAAAACTTAAAACCTGCATAACTTATTATGCGCACTTTGAGAGACGAAATTCCAAACTGACTAGGATTGATAGAATGATCTTTCCTGCGGTTTTCCTCACGCCCTCATTTTCTGCAGAGCAGAAGGAGGAAATAAAACGAAGAAAGCTTTCAGCGAAAACTTTAATAAAACTAAATCTTCCAATCGTCATGGTTCCACGGCTTTATTATTTATAGGATTTCTTTCGCCAAGGGTTTAGAGCTCTCGCACTATGAAATTTTCACTAGATTTCCCTCAGGAAATAAGAAAGAAATAAGAAAGCCCTACTTATTTCTCGTTTCAACACTGATGTCACTTTGATGTCTGTTGCTTTTGTCCGCATCTGTTTCTCTAACTTAAACACATTACCCGAGGATTAGCGAACAGATAAGTTTTACAACACGCACGCACGCACGCACTTTAACTAAGCGTAAAGCCTCTCCGACATTACGGGTCACCAAATGCATCTAAATTCCGAATTCTGATATTTATTTGACCGTACTGTATTGTCAACAAGTGAGTTTTTTTTAAATTACGACAAAGAGTACAATAGGTAGTACTGAATCACAGATTAATGTACTTTCAAAAAAGACTATAACCGTGCTTGTCATGACTTAGTGTAGGTACAGGCGCTTCCGGTTTCTGAAGTTTATTCCCAAGAAAAAAAGCAGCAAATGAGGGGTTGGAATCTTTAATTAGATCAGTATTTCTAGACGATCAGATCCATTTTGCGACAAGGCTATTGCGTGCGCTGTCTTCAGAGAAAATATATTATGCCAAAAAATTCAATTCTATTATATTTTTTAATTTTTTCAACTTTCTTAAAAAGCGTTCTCGTCTTGCATTAAAAAGGTTTAGATGACAGATTTCGCCTCGAAAATTGTGATCTTATTATCACCATTGGCACGTCCATTGTCTATGACACTACTAAACATCGGAGGAGTGTTAGCGGTTTTTTTTTAACATTGTATTCAAAGAAACGAAACTCTCATGAGTCATTAAGGTACAAGGGAGGTAATAAACCTGCTTCTTGCATCTTATCTGCGACTGGGAGTAAATCGTTATCTCCACTGTGTGTTTTAGGTCACCCTTAAAAGCTGGTATTTGAAAGGTTTATTAACTTTCAGTTCTATATTCGGAACACTCAACTACCATCTTGATCAACTATTTCAGAATTTTTTAAGTATGTTCTGCTTAATCCTTGCCGAGATTTACCTGAAAGAATAAAAACATTCATAAAAATTACTGCATTTTGAGCGATCCGATCTTAGACTTGTAAAAACGCATCCTTTAAAATAAAAATCTCCGTCGTAAAAGGCATTGTTCTGTCCTCTGCTTCCCTTTTCTTTTTATGCGTTTTTTCTTGATCAGTTTTCTGTTGGTTTTTTTCTCTCTCTCTCTCTCTCTTCCACTCTCTCTTCTCTCTGTCCATTACTCCATTATACTCGAAAACGAAAAATGTATCTCACTCACGCACTCACGCACTCACGCACTCACGCACTCACTCACGCACTCACTCACTCACTCACGCACTCACAATCGCGCACACCCTAACTACTTTCAAATATAAGAATTTTTGTGGGGACATCAATACCGACAGAAAGCTCATAAACAAAATTTAGAACTAAATCAGTCGATGTCTACCACCACAGCATCAGGTGATCATCCGCGCTCTGTGCTACAGGCATAGCTCAGCTAATCCTCGCTCTCCTGAGAAGTCAGAACATTAACTAAAACAACATAAATCAGTGTCCTTCCATTGCTTTGAAGTTTTCTTCTTAAAAAGAAAATCGGCATCCATTTTCGCAGTGTTGCTGTATGCTTTTGACAACGTCGAGGAACTGGCAGACAGTGAAGTGGGAAGTAAGGGAAAAGAAGTCTTTTTACTCGTTTCCTGCATGTTTCGTCTATGTCTGACAAAACACCATCGCAAGACTTCTGCAATGCTTATGGGAGATAAGCCAGGGAGCAGGAATTTTAGGTGGCTGTGGAGGGGGAGGGGAGGGGGAGAGAGCATGGGTTATCTTTTTTACTGGCAGATGGGAAAATCTCGCATTGAATCCATTAGCACGGGCAAGCAGCCGGATCTAAAACAGATTTGCACCTGCTAAATCACTCAATATGTTTCTTTTGCAGCTGAATGACTAGAGTATTCGATGAAAAGTTTTCTGTCCCTTTTTAATACTAGTCATGTGCTCATATATGTCTCTGTATAGATATAGGGAATGAATTGTGTATTGGTCAAGAGAAAGTCCACCACCATCTGGGATGCTTGTACTTTTGTGGGTTTGCTGGTGTGACTGTGCGATTGTACCTGTATGTATACACACTGGAATACGTACGCGTGCGTGCGTGCGTGCGTGCGTGCGTGCGTGCGTGCGTGCTGCGGACACTTGGGTAAGTCTTTCCACGCCACTTTCACTTGACCAGTAGTCGCATCGTCTGCATTCTGCATAACGGATTTCTGATTCCAGATAATACGTATTGCGCACAGTATAGCGTCACTCCGGGATGACGGGCGAACAAATTCCGGCTCATGCTAGTGTTGCACACAGTGCAATTTTACAACCTAGGTTCTGAATATTTGCCTACTGTGCTGCTCTTTTAAGTTACTGCATATTTGTGGCCCAACGCTTTGAAACCGTTGGCTGCATTCTGAACGTGCTTTTCTCGGGTTCAGAACTTTGTAATTTGCTCTCTGCTGTTAAAAACGTGTTTTACTTTTCAACTGGAAATTCATAACATCATTTTAATTTTAAGAGCAAAATCTTCTTCGTCTCATATAGGCACAATAAAAACCTGTCCTGGTTTCACCAATACTTGTAAAATTAATATTTAAATTCTTCATGTCGGCGCCCTAACCACGCACTTACAAGCCTGCCTAGCTAATATGCTGCCCTTAAAGCTTTTCTGAAGGGAACCAGGGCGAGCTTTTCAGATGCTGGCGTCGCTCGTGAGGATCGGCATTCGCTAAGATCCCTTCATCATTCTTAATTTGGCGAACATTGATAGTCCAAAAATAGCTTTGCAGTGAAGATAGTCTCGAAGCATAAACAAGATTTGCATGCTTTGCTGTGCAAGCGATCACCTGCTCACAAAACATGCTACCCGACTAGCTGATGCAAAGAAACCCTCTATTTCCAAAAAGCATCCCTTTTTGTCACGTGGGCTATGAAACGTTAGCTTTAACGGAAGAAAACTTTGGTGCGCTCCAAGATTTTCAATGCCACTGCCAGTGTCTCTGATACCCATCGAAACTAAAATATAAGGATTTATTTCTCCACTTTCTTTCAAGGCCCGTTCACTATATGTGTTTTGGGCGCATCTTTCAAGAATGTCTGTCTTACTGCGAGCTTTCTTTAAAAACAAACAAACAAACAAACAAACAAACAAATGAACAAAAAACAAACCCTCGCGTCTTATGTGCTGTCGACGAAAATTAATTATGACAACCAGTTTCCGACTTCATTAACAGAACAGCCGTAATTCACTAGAGCACTTAAAATTCTTCTTTTCCAGATGCTTTGAGACTGCGTCGGATTTTTTGTTATTATTTTCTTTTTTACACTAAGTAGACTGCCAATTCGGTTCCGCCAGCTGACAAACACGCGGTGTATGACTGCAAACACCGCGCCAACTCGCGTGGCGTTTTCATTAGTTCTGACAGAGATTTTGATTGGCCATATATAAACATCTGCCATACGCAATTCTTCCCACGCTGGGAGTGATGCCAGCCAAGGTTCGCCAGCGAGGGAGGTGTTCTGACCTTGTTGCAACTGCCCTCGTAGTTTTGATTATCTTCATCTCAAACACAGGCATCAGCAGCACCTGGACCAAAACGGCATACCAAGGAGCGAAGATGAAGCTAGAAGTGCGGGGTCAAAATGCAGTATCGATGGGGGGGGGGGGAGGAGACGATCGGGCCCTCCAGAATCTGCATATACAACTTATATGTGCCTCTTAGATATACCTGCTAACTCTACGTCACTGTATCCAAAGTGTCCTGGCTAGGTAAATCATTTTTATCTTACTCTGGCTCTTTATGGTCAGTTATACACTATTCCTAAGCACTTAGCTTTGTGAAAAGACTGAATGAAAGCCGTTTAGTCAGAAGGCGTTGCTCGTCCATAAACATGACAAGGAAATGAATCAGTCTCACAAAAATATGCACCCATGTTGACCAAGTGCCGATGATCAGTACCATTATAGGGAGTGCTCAGTTTACAATGCAGTAACTGTTTTCTGCCAAAATGATCAGTTTTAAAGGAAAAGAAAGAAAGAACAAGAAAATGAAAAAAGAAAGAAAGAAAAAGGAAAAAAGACAGCCAGACTAAAAATTATAGACAGATGCATATACACAGTGCTCAAGAAAACCTGAAAAAATATTAATCCAAGATAATGCGGTGCACACTGGGTGAAACGTTATATTCCTAGTCAGTCAGTCAAGAAAGACAGCTCGGCCCAGTCCCTTAAAGCGATGGACTTTCAAGTGGATTAATCCAGCCCCACTCTTTTAAAGGCTGGGGTGGGGCGAGACAGTGCCTGAGCAGCTGGGGATGGGAGGGGAGGGGGAGGGCTGTTTAAAGGAAATTTGGTTTCTTGCGTTTCGCGCATGGAGCAGTTTCCGCCAGACACCTCGGAGAGTCTAAACCGCTTCAGGAAAGCTGCTTCCCCCACAAACACGGCTTCCTGGGTTTCGCATTTATCTCCCTTTGAAACATCTTCCCGTGCACGGACAGTGAGTGGCGAGCTGAATGGAGGGCTATCGCAAGAAATTTCAGTACAAACTTTGGACTTGTCGTGACCCAGTGATGGAATTTTCCCATTTATCTGCTTTTTCTGAAGACTGGGGTGGGGGTGAGGGAGGGGGACAGTCAGTTGCAACGTGTCTGTAAGCAGAGGCCTGCGGGCTACAGAGGCAGGGAGAACTGCTAGATCGCAGGGTGACGCACAGACCCGAAGTCAGTGTTAGCGCCAATGTGATTCGGATTTCTTGATCAACGTCGGTGTTAAATGCCAACTGATAAAATGTCTGCAGAAGAATGAGATGAAAGAAAAAAGCCGAAGAACGATAAACCAGTGACCGTGGGAACGGAAGAGAGAGAGAGAGAAAAAAATAACAGACGCACAGATGAATGAACGAATAGTTAGGGCAAGAAATCCCTATGTGTGAGTAGGGCTTCCTAATAAAAACATTTGGGACTGTAGGTAGGTAGTATTTTTCACCAGGGGGAAGTGCGAAGCTTGCACATGGTTTTTCGACCATGTCGCATGTTATAATGAAAGGGAAACTATTCCGCCCAAGGCAGTAGCCTCCCCTGTACAACTACATCACCCTGAGGTTTTTCTGTGCCATTTCGTTATCTCGGAACTTCGACATTTCTTTTTTCTTTTGATCAGCAACAAAGTGTTATGGTCGGGGATTTGGAAAAAAGTTTCTTTTGAGAAACTGTAATCTAGAGAAATTATCTTATTTATTTTATTTGTTTGTAGGTATCTTTGTTTGCATAAGCAAATTCCTTCTGGACTGCATTCCATTGCAAGCTGACAAAGAAACGCGCTACAACCAAAAGTCTGAAGGAAGAAAATTTGCGCATTCCTTCCAGCTTCATTTCCCTCCGGAAATAAGATTAGGAAAGGGCATCTCGCTGTTTTGAAGATTTCGCCACAGCAAGAAGAACCTTTTTTTCTAGGGTGGGTGCTTTTGACATTCCACCCTGGAGGTTAGCGCTCACTATCAGGCCTTGTCAAACGTTTCCATGAAGGTGTGCCCAAAAGCGTGGCTAGCCAGGTTACCAACGCCAAGGGATAGTATTGAGACGTATACACCCCCCTCCCCCCCAAAAAAGAAGCACACCAGACATGGAATCTGGGCGGATAAAGGCTGTAGATTATGGTGACGTCTACCGTACTGTTCCAAGAAAAATCGTGATCCCTTTGCAGTCGTCTGTCGAAGCGGTGAAGATGAATGAAAACGGAGCTGTCGCAATGAACAAATTCCCGGTAGGTGGCGTGTCTTGTTTAGCTTTGAGAGGATAGCCGAGGAAAGACAGATGTAGAAGACCTTTGTTGCTGTCCTATGCGCCAGAGGGCCTAAAGGGAATGAATGAATGAATGAATGAATGAATGAATGAATGAATGAATGAATGAATGAATGAATGAATGAATGAATGAATGAATGAATGAATGAACACAAAAGCTTCAAATTCATGCTTGTCCCTAGAAAAAAGCTTATATGCTCCGAATGTGTACTTTTTTCTTTTTATTTGGGGGTGGGGGGAATTCCACCCTTACATGGGACTCTTTTGGCTCTGCAAATACTGATTTTTTTCAGTCAAGCGAACGAAGTTCTTCTTGTTCTTTCTTTTTTCCTTCCATTCTTCCGCTTCGTGAAACAGATGACGTCAGAGATGAAAAGGCAGTGAGGACAAGGAAAGTGAGTCAAGCTAGAAATAAAAAAGTGCTCAATATAAACGTCGTAAGATGCATTTAGTTTGGCTCGGAGTCCTTGTTTTAACACCTCTTGTTCCTTGAAAGAGAATCTCCTTCGATCTGATGCCAAAGAGATGTGGCCGCCTTAAAATGTGATGTGTCGATCTGTAGATACAAAGATACAGCTACATCGGATCCCTTGATGACTTTGTGATTTATTAGGGTGAAGACAGACAGACAGGGTTTTAACAGCTGGATTTATTCGTTCTTTCATAAATACTGAAGCTACATTTCCTGCGGTATTGCAACCGATGACTTCTATTCCCACAGCATGATTTACATTGAACGTATACCCGCCTTGTTAAACAATATACGATAATGTCTGCTTGCTGTTCATTTCACGCCATCTTTGTCCTTGAAAAATCGATAGATCAGCGTTTCTGTCCAGTTAGAAAACCAACAACACCCAAGCAGAATTTTTAAAGCTTGTTGTTGTAAGCTTTGTAGGGCAGAAGTTTCTTCTCTGTGTCCAAGATGCCCTTCCGTCTTTTCCAATGTTAATCTCTCCAGTAAGTCAAAGGTCTCATCGGATGCTGAATGTGTCGTAAACGTCATGCAGAAATACCTGGCTTAAATATGTAGCGTATATGCTTTATGAGACTAGCAAATGTCAGGAAAGGAAAAAATTCAGACTATTTAAAATCGATATGTGATTTTAAAGATGAAACACAAAGAAACACTTCACCTTCATTTATGACGTGTCCAATCAGGCACCAACAAGCTGGATAGAGCCTCCTCTGCACGGCGGGTCCTTCTTGTTTTATTGTCACTAAAGCTGTCGATCAAAGGGGAGCTAACAACAGGAGCGGGAGATAAACTTGTTCGAAAAGAGAATCACAGTCGTGTCTGCCGGGCGCAAATACGTGGCTATGGCTTCTGTTTGTCCAGAAGAACTTCCAGAAGTCACTCTAGAGGGAGCCATTGATTTGCGTCAGAGATGTCTGCATGTTCCATCTCTGCTAGGAGACTAAAACAGGAGTGAACCGCGTTCATGGGACGATAACAATCACCAATCTGACTGGTGATAATTTGGCGTTGTGTACACACGCACTAGAGAGTGAAACCCTTTGACAGAACATGTCTGCGGTGTCAAAGCCAATGTCGATATGGGCAGGAGGGGAAAGACAAGAGGAGGACCTTATGTTCTGTACTTGAAATGTTTTTTAATCTAACTGGTGAGGTCAGTGGCACGTGATCAAACGTTCCAGGGCCTGCAAGTTCCGTCAATAAACTCTGCTCAGTTGATTTTTCAAAGCTTTATAGCAATGTATTGTGCATTAAAAGGAAAATAGACACGCAGACAGGCAGGCCTACAAAGACCAGCTGCAGAAAAAGATTTCGGTTTTCTTTTTTCTTTCTTTCTATCTTTCTTTTTGTCTTGATTGTTTGTTCCTTGTTCTTTTGATCGATTTGTAGGTCCCCACCTTTTTTTTTTCGTTTTTATGTTTTCCTCCTGTTGCTCATGATGACATTTGAACTAATTTTACTCTTCAGTACAACATGTATCTCAAAAGAGAAAAGGTTACGGGACTGCGGTGTGACCTTCTCTACAGAGTTCGTCACCCCTTTCACATCTCTGGCTGGAAATTAAGAATAACCCATTTGCGTAAATCTTGGGCTTCTTCGAGAGTGACCGTGTTATCACTGTCAACAGTACTTTTCGTTTTTAATAGTACCTTGTTTTGAACGAATTTGGACACTGAAATGACTCGACTCGACTTTTGCTTATTTCTGTAGCAAGCACTGTCCTTCTGTTATTACAGACATCAGCCTACAGACATGTTTACACAATCCCTCCCTCCAGCCCCGGACTTCTGGCTTTGATCTCTGCCCTTATCTTTTTCATGCTATGGTTTGCAAGGACTCCATCACCTGTCATTTTCCAGCAAATATTGATGGGCCGTACAGCGACTTGTAAAAGTTTCGCAACATTTCCTTATTTTCTCAGACAAACTCGCCCAAGGAAGGATTTATTTAAAGATCAGTTACGAGCGTAGATGCCCAGTTGTGAGGTCTGGAGCTGGTAGGTAGGCAGAAATCACAATCAGTGCTAAACCTTGATGATTTCAGACCGGTCTGTAAAACGGCCTTCACATATCCCTGGGAGGGTGAACTAGCAAGGTTCGCTACTGGTTTGTCATTTTCAGTTCAGGGGCAGAGACAAGGACTTGTGAATAGACAAGACAATAAGCGTCTCAAGTGCCCAGTTTGTTGGCGTGCCTAGGACTGGCTGCCTGCATCGGAATATAGACGTGATAAGAGATTTTGCTGACAGATCTATGTATCAACCCGGCTTTCTACACGTGCGATTACACGGTGCACGCGATAATCGTACGCAGAGGCACAAATGCAACAAAACAGCCGTGTCTGACGGGATTTTCTAGCAAAGGCCAAACAGCAGTTGCCAAGACTTCCTGTTGGGATTTTTATGGGATTTTTTTCTTGTATTTTGGTCTTTTCACTTGCTTTGCTGGTTTTGGAGCAAGAAATTGTCTTATCTAAACAAAAGAACTATCTGTATGTCCGTTTTGTCGCGAGTTTCAGTCACATCAGCCCAGGCCTCACTTGTAATACACTGAGCGCGACGCTTTTTCATCACTTGTATTACAAACATGGATTACATCCATTACACACAGACACACACACACAAACACACACACACAGAGAGACGCACACACCCTAGAGGTAGGCGAAACGATAACGTTGTGCCGAGTAAGAGTTCCACGTATGTGCTTCCCACGACCGTTGGACCAGTTTTCGCCGAGCAGGTTCCGTTGAATTGTCGGCGGTGACTAGCTTTCACTGTTAGCGACAAAGGCGGCTACTGCTGAATCAGCTTCCGGCAAAGCGTATGACCCACGTAGCAGATCGATGGCAGTCGAAGTTTGGCGTTTGACTTGCCGATCTGGCTTGACGTTCGCGGCCAGCAAACATTGCGGCGCACAATTCAAGGATCACGCAGTTTTGGGGAAAAGGATTTGTTCTCGAACAAAGCTGGGGCAGCTTGGCGCCCGTGGGGTTAATTTGAGGCGGTTTTAATAAGACCGCCCGAGCAGTTTGCGGGCAGAGAAGCTGCGTTTTCTGCTTTGAAATGCAAAAGTGACCAGCCTGGTTTGATCAAAGCAAGCTTGTAGATTGGGATTTAATTGTTGTCGAGAGGATTCTTGGGAATTGCACCGCAGCTTATCGGATAGAGGATACCTGCTGACAGACAGACGGCCTGCCTGCCTGCCTGCCTGCCTGTCGGACGGACAGACAGACAGAGCAGAAGAGAAGATAGAATTATGCCTTGTTTGACAATCGCTTCTTTATTTTCTTCTGTGCTTCTACCACTAAATAGCAGTCGTCACAAATGCTATGTATACTTCTCTCAATTTTCTCTTCCTTCGGCAAAAAGAGGCGACTGTGCGAATGCAGCAACATAGAAAAGGTTTCTTTACAAAACCGACATGCGCTACCCCCAGGTTATTCCTCTATAGACACACATATCTAAAAGTATCAGCTAGTAAGATCAGTAAAACAATTATGATTTTTTAAAAAATTCGTGTCTTTACAGAGAAATCTCTCACAGTGAATGCAACACAAATAGGATCGATCAGTCAGTCAGTCAGTCAGTCTATTCACCCATCCATTCCATTCATCAATTTATTCCTCACTCGCTTTTCCTTCCGTCCGTCCGTCCGTCCGTCCGTCTCTTGGTCCGACCGTTCGATCCCCTGCACTTGTCCTCAAGTGGTCAACAAGCTTCATACAGTTCACGTCTTTATATGTCTGTGATCTTTCAGCAATTAATCTGCCACAGTTGGCTCGCCTCCAACAGTTGTCAGCCAATCAAGTCAACTGTCTCTACTAATACAGCCAATCGGCAGTGAACTGAGAACTTTTCGTCAGCCCGCCCAGAGAATATGGACAAGCCGGCTTTTCTCAAATCTCATGAACGAATAAGCTACGGAATGAAATGCTGTGCAGACGCGCACATGCGCATTCGCAGGGATAAATCAAGGGAGGCAATTAATGCTAAAAGGATTGGGGAGTTTCTTCTCAGGGAGAAGGACTTCCAGCCACAAACTGTCCTGGAGTTTCTCAAAACAAGAAACTCGTAGCCCGTAATTCTTCACGTCTGCCTTAAGTGAAATACACCGCTGGAACGACTGAAACACAGCACGGGTTCTCTTCTCAGGAAACCTATTTCTTCTTCCACCATATATTTTTAAAGAAGTTAATTCCCACCGTATATAACAGAGGGCGTGAACAGTGGGAACCCAGACCAGATTTTAGAGATTCCCCTCTCATCCCTACCTTTCAGAGAATATCTTTTGTAAAATTCACTAGCTTCTAACTCTTTTTCTTTGGAAAAGCAAGTTTTCAAAGTGGAGTATTTTCTTTAGGGTTTTCTTAACCGGACAAATGTGTATGCATGTGTACACACGCACAGCCAGGTTCGACCAACTAGGACATACATTCGTCCGAATGAGAAAGCCATACATGTTTACTAATTCACTACTGTTAATGTGATGTTTGACCTGATGCAAACGATGACGTCTGTAGCTATAGGAAACCCATGAAGTCATTTTTCATACTTCGGAGAAAACATGGTGTGGTGTTATGTTGAACTCATTTCGTACTAAGCGATGCAAATGTCGCCTGAGCTTACATGCCTTGTTACCCAAGTACGACCTCACACTAAAACGCACAAAAAAATAGATGGTGGTAATATTAATCCCAAGCCTCGCGGCTTTATAGACATACCAGAGTCTTTTAGACATACGCCACGCACCACACCGAAAAAAAAACCCGAAGCAGTTCACACAGACCAATGAAGAACGGAGATCATCTCGTCTCTCCTTTTTCTTTCTCATTCTCTCTCTTTTATCTCTCACTTCTCTCTCTCTCTCTTTTGTCTCTCTATGTCTCTTTTATCTCTCACTTCTCTCTCTTTTGTCTCTATCTCTTCTTTCTCTTTCTGTCCTCTCTCACTTTCTTCTCTCTCTCTCATTCATTTGGTTGAAAACATTACTGAGATCTACCTACAATGTATCTTACAGAATGAGAGTCTTAAGGGTAACTTGAGACCACATGCTTCCACAAGCTCCTAACAATATCCTGTGCGGAACACGAAACAAACGTCTATGTCAGCAACAAAGTAGAAAGACCAGCTTTGTCCCCAGGAGCCTCTCCTCATCGCCATCCTCAAGAAAAGGAAGCTGGATTAGCTCGGCCACACAACACGTCATAACACACTGGCTAAGACCATCTTGCAAGGCACACTGGAAGGCGGGAGGAGGAGAGGAAGGCAAAAGGAAAAGCTGGCTTGACCACATCAAGGAATGGACACTTGGCGTCACAGCTATGATACGGACAGCAAAAGACAGAACATGACGTCAGAGGTTGTCGGAAACTGCATCGCCCATGTCATCCCAACGACCTTCTAGGTCATGGGACTGAGATGAGATGAGATGAGATGAGATGAGATGAGATGAGATGAGATGAGATGAGATGAGATGAGATGAGAAAGATACTGTAATAAAGCAAGCGTGATATAGTTTTCCGATATACTGGTTCTCATCTTCTGTATAATGACGTATGTCAATGTCAGTAGCACCAACTTCGCTTTCCACCATGCAACCAATACTAACACTGTTTATTCTAGCCCCATAAGCACCAATGCCGTGTTCGCGAAAGCTACTACCAACACTGTTTTAACCCCATTAGGACCCAAAAAACATTGTTTTTGTCCAAAACTTTTGCACCATTACTTAATATACAACATTGTTTGTAGCAAACCGTATCAATAAACCGATGAGTGAAGTACAACTGTGCATTTCAGCTATATGAATGTAATTCTTGGTGGATATTAAGAGCAATAGAGAGATCGCATGAACGTACTTTCCATGCATCGGTAAACGCACTTTCTGGTTAGCGCTCTCAACGGATATGAAGAAAGAAAGAGGGTTCAAGGAAGAAACGAAGAAAAAAAAAGAGACAGATGATGAGGAAGGAGGTGACAACAGAGATCGGACACCTTGTAAAAAGAAACAGTCGAACAAGGTGACTAGAGAAAGCTTGCGATTATGACCTGTTTGCCGAAGGCTGTTATCGCATAGCTGATTACGTCTAGAAGTTCCTTTATCATTCAGTTATCCGAAACCATTTTCTTCCAAGTTTTCCACAGTTGCGAAATGGAAACTCCCCGCATGAAAGCACAAATACAACAAAAAAAAAAGCGACAACCTAAGCTGATGATAAGGCGAACTTTGAGCCTCCTGACGCTAAAAATAGTTCAATGTACAAAATTGTTTTGCGCTGTATCGTGGTAACTGGTTATAGGTCTGGCCCTTGTGGACCAAGAGCAGATAGAAGAATAGACATTGAAAGCTCCCAGGAAACATAAACACATGGAGCGAGCCACAGCAGGGATCTGGTGATAGCTGCGGAGTGCTGGAAGCAGACTGGGTTAACACTGTGCAGGCTCCACTCTCCCTCTCGTTGGAGCTGGCGGCAGTGTTTCTGTACAGAACCTCAATCCGATTAGCTTTTCTGCGTGGGCTGATTCTCCCTTTGATTTTATGTTTGCTTCTGTAGCTGCATGGGGTTTTTCCTTCTTGCCTCCTAGCTCTCTTATCCTTCACTCCCTCTCCTTCCCTCCCTCAATCTCTCCCTCCCTCAATCTCTCCCTCCCTCTCTCCCTCCCTCTTTGTACTCTGACCCCCACCCAAGGCATCTAAACTATCTTTTCTCCTTCTCTATGAGAAAGAGATAAAAATCAATCAGGGTCTCTTCTCAATTAGCTAACCCAATGAATCTGCCAAAACGCACTGAATTAAAATTCAGATCGGAAACATCGGCTTACCTGAGACCCTTGAAAATGTATTTCAGAAAAGACTATAAGTTGTGGTTGGATTCTGGGTTTGGTGGTTACTTTTGGCTAAAACGGTCACATAAAGCGAACTCCACCTAGGATACATGAATTCTTTTAGGAGAAAATAATTTCATCTAGGTGGAATTGCAGCCAATTGCAGATCGCGATTATCGTGATTGTGGCCACGTGATCTAACGCACCTAGGCTCAGCATAGATGTAAATATGTACACCTACGTGTAAGTCGTGGCCAATCAAATCACGCCTTTCATTTGCAGCAGAATTATGCCCGCAGCTTTATCGACCACTGCACCAGTGTTAGTCTGGTGACTACTCATTTGGCATTAATGCAAAATGTCTCCGAGTCTGGCTTCGGATGTCATTTTTCCGCCCTCTAAAACAATTCTTAAACGGAATGGCGCAGTGCAATGAAAGGCATGATCAGACTGGCCACGAATATTTCTCCTAGATGAAATTAAATTCTCCTTGGTTGAATTCGCCTTATATGACCGCTTTGGACAAAAATAGGTGATAACGAGATCACTTTGTTGTTTTTCTCTGCAGTGTTTTGGGCAAATCCTCAAGGACAGCACAAGGATGGGGGTTAGGGTCTTAGAGATGGGGGTTAGGGGTGGGAGATTGGGAGATGGTTGCCCATGGAGAGAACTGGAAACACCTGAGCTGATGCGAACCGGGTGGCTGGGAGCTCGCAGCCTTACAGCGTGACTGCAAAGTCGTTGGGTGAACAGTGACTGACACAGTTGGGCAAACAGTGACTGACGGAGCAGGCAGCAGTGTAACATTGCTTTGATGGTGCGGATATCCCCTACTGATTCATTCATTACAAAAACAGGAACAAGTATTTCACGGGTATCTAAGAATTTGATGGGTGCCTTATAGGTATTTCACGGATATCTACCATTGAAGCTAGCCTGTCAGGGAACTAGTCAGTGGCATTTATGATTTTTTTAAATGTTCTAATGGCTCTGTAATTTATTCAGGGGCCTGGGTAGCTCAGTCAGTAGAGCTGCGGACCAGCGGGGGGAAGGTTTCTGGTTCGAATCCAGGTGTGGCCAAGGACTGTTTCCTGGAGTTACACATTGTACAAACTCCATTCGGCCATCAGCCCGCACATTTAACTGTCTGTCCCCACTGGCCATCTTACTGCAGCCATCAATCTGGTGGTTCTTTCAGTGCATAGCTAAGTAATAAGACACCATTCCCCCCCCCCATAGTGCGAAATCACCACCAGGTGGAGGCACTGTCCCTCTAAAATAACCGTTATAGGGACCTGCTGCCTTTTGAGTCTGAGTGATTTTTTTTTAAGTTGATCTTTTTCGGGGTTTTTGTTTGTTTGTTTTTGTTATTTTACTTAACGTGCGATTAATAGCTCCATTCTTTTTCTCTTTTCTTATCTCTTAACATTTTAACAATTTTGCGACTTGCTGTGTTGTTCTGAAAAACTACGATAAAAGCATGCTTCCATGTTCAGCGCATGCGCAATGTGCAGGGTATCCTCGCGCCAGTCCCCGCATTGCATCGATCTGTTGAGGCGGGAGATTACTCTTGTTTTACGCCAGATTAGGCTCCCCTGAACGACTTGAAGACGCTGTCTGCCTGATTTATCGTCTGCCTCACCTTTTCATAAGTAAGGTTTCCGGCCACGCATGAGTGCTCTTCAGTAAGCTGGGACGTTAGCGCACTGAACAGACTTGCTTGTCTGAAGCGCTCTTATCCTTTCTTATTCTAATTCCTGTTCTTACTCTTGTTTAAAGTTTGACATTGATAGGTTAAGCAAAATATCAAATACTACGTACGCTTTCTGGTAAATTACAATGATTCCTTGCGGTTTTTTAGCTGTTCTCTCTAGCTCAACACAAGTTGATGTTCGTGTGATCTTTCATTTGTCATGACTGTAGATAATGATGATGCTGGATTTTTTTTTTTGAGTTTTCCTTTTTCTCCCGGCACCAACGTGAACTGTAATTAAGAAGAAACTAAACACGTGTGTTGCCAAGGAAGCAAAACTACCGACAGATGGACCATTTTCTTGGCACGAGCCATGAAATATTGGCCAAACCCTACTCGATCCCTATCTCACGAGAGCTAAGGGCCCACTTGCATAACCTGACGCGTGGAGATAACGAGAGATTCCAATTTCAAACAAGCCGGTCAAACCATCATCGAAGTCCTTACATCCAAAAAGAATTTTAAAGGAAGAGGGAACAAATTCAGTGTACCGGGCATTCCAGCCAGTACAGTGTCCTACCCAAAGTTTCATTTTCCGGTTCAGCCCTGGTTTGGCTGTCCGACATCTTCCCCGTTATTTTAAGACTCCGGTCCATAAAGAATGGCTGACAAAGACGGATCCCTGGCATCACCTTCACGTTTTGTTTATTTGTCTGTTTAGTTTTACGTTGTGCAGCAAGAGTTGCCGGACTTGATGACGGGTCCATGAAAGTGCCAGCAAAGCAGTTTTTTAAAAGTTATTTATAGCACTGTATGACGTAGCGCCAATAAAGCAGAGCATCGCCTATTTGGTGTTGGTGGCGCCAGATTTTTTTTCAAAAAAGAACGTTATTTATAATAAGCGTCATGACGCAACAGAATTACAGACATTCATCATGTTTGCGAATGTTCAGTACGTGCGACACGCGTATCGAAGGATAGTGGGGGTTATTTTTTGCGTTTCTTCGTAATTTGTGAGACCATCGGCCTCTATAAATCCATGCCTCCACCCCGATTCTCCCATACCCGTTTAACAACATTTTAATGTTTTCCTATCACGAGTCTGCTCCTCTATTTTTCCCATTCTAGCTTGTTTCTGTATAAATTTTTATATTCAGGACTTGGCATTTTCCCCCCGTCACGAGATACGGAACTCCTCCAAAAGATATTTTTTACGAGCGAATGGCTGTAATGTCAGCAAGTTCATCTGTTCGCTTCTTGCCTGTCTGCCAAAGGGGGAACGTGTACAGAAAGAAAGTTTAGAATGGGATGCACAAATATTCCTCGAGAAGTAGAAAAACGATGATAACGCCGCAGGTTACAAAATTAGATCGGGGATACGTCGTCGCCATACCATCAAATTATCTGGCAAGGAGCCATCAGTTGGTAGCGCTTCTGCAGGTAAAACAGCACTTGGTGTGCATACATTGAAATTTTTTTTATTAAAAAATGAAATAAAATATTATAGTTCTTTTTAAATCTCAATCTTGACGGGGTTTTAATTATAGCTTATTTAGCGACGATGGAGGACAGCTGTACTTGTAAAAAGTAGCTCAGAACATTTTCTTCGAGAACTTGAAAGCATGGACTAGTCTGTCTGTCTGTCTGTCTGTCTGTCTGTCTGTCTGTCTGTCTGTCTGTCTGTCTGTCTGTCTGTCTGTCAGCTCTCACTAAACACCAGCCATTATCATTTATTTTGAATATGCTTTTGCTAATTTGCAGCTGTTTAGTCACCAACGATTTCAGAAGCCATCTGTTATTTTAAGATTACTATGAGAAATCTTTCCGACTCGACCACTGATTTTTCCAGTCACTCTCAGCGGTAGTCGACACGAATGCTTGCATACCCATTCTGCCCAAGTGATGCAAACCCTGACAAATTCTGCTTCTGATGTCTGCAGTGGGTCAATGTTCCCGAGTAGCTACCAACATGTCTGCATGCCCCGACCAGACAGGCTGTCTGTGCAGACGGTCGACAAATGAGCCAGCACGCGCATGATAAACGGACCTGCAAGGCCCAGCGAAAAAAGGTCAAAGGAGCGTGTACGTACAGACGCGAGACAAACGATGTCAAACGAGACTGGGGGACGCCATCTATACTGCCGAGAGGGCAGGTGTTCAGAAGGGTCGTTGATTCAGCCATGGAAGCATAGTGAATGCTTGGAAAGTCAGCTTGACCCACAACAAAAACTAATGTTTTACTTTGGAAAGAAAAAATAGGTCTGACGTCATGGCTAGGAGTACATAGTTCCGAAGCTGGCACACAACGAAGATTTCAACACTGAAAACTATTGTCTTTTTCTCTTTTTATGAGAGAGAGAGAGAGAGAGTAACACATGTTTAATAATAATAATAATGACATATAGGTGACTCTGTGGGCAGGCTAGTCCTCATGTCTGCTAGTGTCGGAACTGAAAACGTGTTGGTACAATCAGTCTGTCGAGCGGGTGCAAGCAATCCAGAACAAGTCGTCATGACACAAAAAAAATTTCCAGAAGGCGACCTGTGCATTCGTATTTTCGTGCTTTTTTTAATTAAAGCTGATACGACTTGTTCCAGATCTGCACGTGGACAACGCCGGAGGTACTGTGTCCTTGTAGTATCGCGGGGGATTGTGGTCCGTTCAACTGTGTTGGTGACAGCAAGCAGAGGCCGAAAGGCGGTCTTGTATCCTAGGTAACAGGGAAAACCCCATTGTGTGAAACAGCAATTTGTCTGCATGGCTAATGGTAATTTAGATCAACATATTTTTAATACAATATACATTTATAGAAGATATTAATGTAAGACATTAATGTTGTTACTGTATGCCATTAATATTGTTAATGTGCGCCATTAATGTTGTTAATGTACGACAGCTTTCAGCTTCGTCTGGCCTTCGCGTTACGTTTTTATTATTTACAATATTAGCCTCTCGCTGGCCTTGGACTGGACAGAGAAAGGAGTAAGAAGAAAGAACAACAAATGTAAGCGTAGACAAAGAAAGGAAAGAGATGAAGGAGGCATGATTGTTCGGTGATATGCGTCCACTCGCTGTAAGCCTGTCGTCGCAAGCACCACAAACAGCCTGGGGTGGCGTGCATGACCCGAAGTATTCTCATTTCTGGTCGTACGAGAGGTCGTGTGTTTTGCTGTGTTTATTTTACGAGTTACTTAGAGTATGAACAAAAGATAAGAACGTCCCTGCAGCCCAACCCAGGTCAACATAGCAAGCACAGGCTGCCGGACATCCTTTCTTTGGTTGACTTGCCAGCTGCCGCTCGGCAAAAGCCTCTGAAGAAATGTGTCACCTGTTGCATTCGTCCACTATGCTACATTTTTTTCCACACGTGACGCCTGTTCCTGAACGGTATTCCCAAATGCCACCATCTGACGTACGTATCCCAGTCAGAGAACTGTGGGTGGGGGGGAAATAGGCGAGGAGAGAGGCACTCATGAGGTGGGGGTTAAGGTTAAGAAGAGTGGTTTAGTCATTATTACTCTGCCTTTGAAAAAAAAGGCACTTCTATTTTTGAAGTACGTCTAGAAAGAGAGATAAAGAGAGGTGGGTGGGGGCAGTTGTTCGAAGATTAAAAAGCAGCGCCTCTTTCATTTCGTGGTTAGACTCGCTAGAGGCGGCGAAACCCAACCCACCTTTAGAAAGCAAAAGAAGTTTACCTGACTCAGGTACGTTTCATGTGCAGCCCTTTAATCTCATCATCCCGGTCATTTATTAAGTCCAAAGGCTAGGGGAAAATATCCTTTGGGTCAAAAGGTGACAGAAGCCATACGAAGCCATGGTAATTTAAGGCTACGGCTGCAATTTTGCAGAAGTTTATTTTTAAGCAAAACAATTTATATTCCTCAACTTCTCTAAAGGTAAGAGAAAGGCGTCAAGGACGGGTAGGAGAAAATTCTTTTTCTTTCATCCATCCACCCATCCATTCATCCATTCATCTATCCGTCCATCTATCAATTCCTCTTCTACTTGTTCTTTCTTTCTTTCTCTTTCTTTCTTTTCTCCGCTCTATACCCTATTTTTCTGCTACCAGGGTTGTCGAACAATAATGTTGTGCGAATGACGACTTGAAGTGATGTCAGAGAAACTAGTG
Source organism: Lanistes nyassanus (assembly GCA_004794575.1). Classification (NCBI taxonomy): domain Eukaryota; kingdom Metazoa; phylum Mollusca; class Gastropoda; order Architaenioglossa; family Ampullariidae; genus Lanistes; species Lanistes nyassanus. Next base: position 115,120 of record SMGT01009871.1, on the reverse strand, counting down.
CCATCAAGCGATGGAAAGGTAATAGACAGCCCTACACACAGTTACTCCTTGTCAAAGTTAGCTTAAGGAAGTAATCACATTAGGGCGGACAAAGCAGCAACTTTATTTAGATCAAGGCTAGAGTCTCTAGGAATATTTTTATACAATTCAAGCACAGGTCACAAGGATTTATACTTCTTCATTTATTTATTTTTTAGTTAATTTTATACCGTATCTTCTGGTTTTGTCTTGTGCCTTCAGAAAGAAAATACTTGTACATAGCAGTGATTTCGCGCATGGGGAAGAAGTATTACGGGCGGGGGGGGGGGGGGGG
>SMGT01009871.1:98628-114797 GCA_004794575.1 Lanistes nyassanus | reverse complement strand
GGTAGGGCCAGGGGATACTGGGCGGCGACAGGGGAGTTTGTATAACACTTACGTAACACGCACTGTCTCAAGTTCTATCATTTCACTACGCAAATCTACACAAATACAGAATGATTGTTCGTGAGATGCCCATAGTGCCTGCACAATGTTTAACTCGAGGATATAATCTTTGACACCGTCTGGATTCAAACTACCAACCTTCCACACGCAAGACCGAACACCTTCCACAGGGACCCCTAGTTATGAAACTTCCCAAATATAAAACAAGATAAAGGCTGGCATTTGGACAAAACACGATTCTCTCTCTCTCTCTCTCCTCTGCAGACCATACGGCTTTTGCAACAGTCAGACAGATACGATCGTGTTGTTCTACCTTTTTTGCCATTACTGTTTAATACGAAGCAGACGCTAAATTCAGTCTGGCATATCCAAGACAAGATTATGATCTACACATAGACATCTGAACGGGCGGCGCACGTAACTTTTCCTTCCTTTCCAGCAATCTTCGACACATTTTCGTAAACGTTTATTACTTGCATGTAAAATCCAAGTTAAGACTTGTCTCTGCTGCAAATGATATAGGAACAACTCAAACAGGACTCCTAGACGTCAGGTTGTCTCCCCTACCTCGCTGATCACGAGGGCAGCAGTGTCGTATAGCATTCCTTTATTTTCTAGGATGTCGGAGGTTATGTCTGGCCCCATTCATCTTTGTCCTCCAGTTTCATATCCTGACAGTCGCCATTATGGCAGAATTTGACGCGTTCTGCGCAGACAGGACCACAACTGGGCGCTTACGGAAAGAGGTAACAGGCATGGTTCCGCGCAGACGCCAAAGCCTGCATAATAATAATAATAATAATAATAATAATAATAATAATAAATGTGGATTTTTAACGCGCGAGAACACATTTCATGCACACTTCGCGCGGACGAGGCACACAGACACTCTAGTGAAAACAACGAAACACACAGAGAGAGAGAGAGAGAGAGATGAACGCAACACTGATCAACAGGTTGAGATGCAGATCGTCCTTCAATCACAGATGGGTGGAAAAGTATCATAAGAGAGGATGAACAAAGAAAGTTATAAGTTAATGCAGACAGGCAGTCGCGACGTCAGTCAAGGTACTTGCGGAAAAGAAAATGCGTTTACGCACAGTGGAAACATGGCCACAGCTGTGTAGACAGCTCTGACCGTAACTGTGCGTTTACGTGATGAGGAGAGGGTCTCAGTTCTGAAGACATCACCACCCGGAAAAGTGCATTTACCACAGGGAACGAACATCAAGTATGTAGAGTAGGCAACAGTAGACATTTACAGCAGACAATAGTAGACACTTAGAGTAGACATTGCCTCTATGTGTAAACACAAGTTTTCGAGCATGTGGAAGGTCAGGTACTCGACTACATACATGAACCAATCAAAGCACTTGCAATCACTTGCAAACAGTGTTTTCGACTAAATGTTTGCAATATGTGCACTCACCGGCATGCAGTGTCATGTAAATATGTGCCTGATACCCTTATAGCATCCACAAGGTTAGAATGTCTTTACAGGCAATTTTTTTTAAAGAAAACGTTTTCTTCAGCAGGTGCAGAAGGCACAAAAGATGCACAGAAAAGCTGGTCAGTAATGAGAAAGTTTGATGTCTTTTCATATGAAAAGGCTACTCTATGTTTTTTCTGCAGAAAGCAAAGAAGGATGAGAGCTGTTGATAGAAAAATGGATGCCCGGTCAGCACAGCGCTGTTTTAAAATATTAGGGTGGATATTTGCCTTAGCATGTAAAACAGTTTTTTTTAAACTTCTTAAGATAGAACTTCTTACAATAACGTGGAGCTACAACAGAGATCCTCTCGCTGCTCAAGACTGAAAGGCCATCATTGCCAACTTTCCAAGACAGGAAAATAGCACAGGACAAAGGATAAGACGAACAAAACACGTCTTCGTGACACAATAATTATAACATTGGCCTTTGCTAATTTGCTACCTGTCGAAATTCTGTTAGTTTGGCGAGCTGGTCACACCTCTGTGTCTGGACCCACCTGCCTCACCTACAAGTTGACGGAATCCTTTGGCGAGTTGGAAAGAGTCGAGGTTAACCAGAAGCGTTTTAGCTCCTCCCTTCAGGGAGGCGAACTGACTTCTACGACAGAAAAAGAAACACAACACCACCCCCTACCCTCACACCCCCACCCAGAAATTTTGGCAACCGATCTCATATAAGCGGGAGAAAACCCAGCGTTTTTTCGACCCTCACTTCAGACAACAAATTATTAGACCAAAAATCGGCAACGATAATCCAAAGTAAACGTTTCGCTTCTGCACAACATAACGCATTCGTTATCCGCTCGCGCCCCGACTGGGATGGTGGGATCTGCCGCAACTCAATGCACGTGGCGCCTACAAGTCACTGGTTAACGAGCTTCTTGACAATCTCGACAAGGAGCGAGAACAGCGAGGCAAAGAATTAAGTGTCCTCTTTGACGAGTCTGCGCTAACGAGCGACCTGGCTGCGAGTCTGTCGTTACCAGCACCGAGACAGCGCCACGGAGTTGTTAGCAACGACTTCGTTCTTGCAGTGGCGCCTGAACGCTGTACAGTCTGCGGTGAGCCGCAAAACCAAGCGAGGCACAGCAACCCAGGCAAACGCAAGGTTTAGTCTTGACAGAAAGGGCAAGTAAAGTAACAAATCCAGAAAACGTTTTACCTACGTAATCAACACTAGGAACCAGATAACTGAAACACGGATGTGGTGACTGTTTATTGTTGCTTAACGTCCCACCGCAGACTTGGTGCATATCAGGACGGTGTTGCTTAGACTAAGTTAACGTGCTGCCACACTGGGACTGCTGTCGCAGGCTTCAGTCCCACACAGTCCCAATATACTGATACCGGGTCAGCATGTCCTAGTGCTGTTCCCTATAGTGCCAGGCGCCTGGAAGGGCAGCTACAAGACTGGCAATTATTGAGTCATGAGGAGGAAGATGCGTGCTAGCATCTCGCAGATGTAGACATGCGCATCAATGATTTTCGTTGTGTAGCATGAATATGCGATGCATGCGTGCCGCCCCACTGCACCTCCCCTTAAGCCCATCCGTTGACCTCTGCTAGCAAGAACTCGCTAGCGTTAATCTTCTCCTCCCCTCGTTCACCCGTAAATCCCAGGTCCCCTTCTGCACGCGCGCACGTGCATTAACTGCGCGTTTCGTTTCTCGTTGTGATGCTGCGTCTGCCGTTCAGAAACAGCAGCTTCGGTGCACTCCACGTGGAAATGCCGAAGCGCGGCTGTGAATTGTTCGACGAGAATGTCTACTAGCACTGCCCCACCCACCACATATACACCCCCCGCCCTCAACCACCACCACCATCACATCTCCAAATTTCGGCCTTTGCGCGTGCTTTGTGCGTGTTTCCTCTTAGCGCCAACTCGCATTTTTCGGGGGGGGGGGGGGGGGTGTTAAAGGTCCCCCTGCTTCGCAGTCGTCACCCCGGCATGCTGTGCAGCCGTGATCATACCACCCTGGCCTGGCGTGCATGGACTGTCGTATTTCCTGTCATAGGTACGGATTACATAAACTACACAGACCCGGAAGGGTAGGCACGAACTTTCATGCAGCCCAAGCGTGGATCCTACTTTCCCACAGAGGTTGTGCAACTTCCTTTTCTTCGCAGTAGATCTACCTGCGATGTAGCTCAGGTATTGGGGTGGATGTCAGAGATGAGAGGCGGACAGTAGGGTGGGACGTTGCCGGGGGTAGGGGTGTGTGTAGGGAATTAGCTGGCGCAGCAGGGAGCAGCTGTTGAAAAGCGATTGCCTCCTGCATCAAAGTGCGAGCTCGCGGGTTGATGGACGGCAAGTGCGTAGGCAGTAGGGCACTGTGGAATACGATCCTATTTCCTGTAGGGGTCTCGATCTGTGTGTGTGGTGTGTGTGTGTGTGCTCACCTGCATGCGTGTGTGAGTGCAAACCGCATGCAGTTTCACTCCTGTCCGATTTTCACACCTCCTGCCTTCGTCTGCGGGTTGTGCCGTACGTTTCACGTGTTCATAAACACATCCTTGATGGATGGCTGCCAAGGCTGTTCTATATGTCATCCGGGTACCCCAACTGGCCATGTTGCTCTCTCTTTTACGCACACAACCGCACGCGCGCGCACCCCCCCACCCACCTACCCCACACACAGTCATACTCACAGGTGCACATAAAGAAAATCTTTGACACGTATATACATCCGTCAGTAATCAGGGAACGTAGATAAATACCGATGCACACGCATATTTATAAGTCCACAAACGGAAATGTACATACAAAAATGCATATCCATACCGGCACACACACACACACGTATACATGCAAAGAAATATAAATAAACATTTTATATACATAAACATTACGTACGTAGTGTATAGGCACATATAAACGCACCTATAACCGCACCTATTAACTCACGTTCATAAACACTTTTATAAACATGAACAGACATTACATGCACACTTTATACGTACATGTGTACGCACATACATACGCGTGCACATGCACACAAAGACACGCACCAACACACACTCACACAAAATAATACGGCCATCAGCAATACGACTGACACCCACAAGCATGGTGCGATGTTTAAAAAAAATCTTGCCCTCTTGAAGCACAATGTCCGTTTCGCTACAAACTTGGTGGAACCAGCTCCTGCAAATAAAATGTGGGCCAAAGAAAATGGCCGCCATCTTGGCAGTTTTTGGCGGTTCTTCTTCCTATTTCCATGAGTTACTGCGCACGCATCTTGGGGCAGCAGCAAAAATGAAGTTAAAAACAGACGAAAGTATTGCACCAAAAGTGAAAAAAGTACAGAAATTTGTGCGGTGGAAAGAGAAAAGAGGAACGGCATAGTTTGGGCTTCTACCACAGATGTACACCATCACATGCATGCGATGTTGCCTTCGCTTTGTGACTCAAGTTTTCTAAGAAGCTGAATGTATGAGGAAGACGGGAAGGAAGAATTAGCATCCTTTTGGATTCGTGCTGTCTCAGCTGAATGTATTGCACGGCCTCGCGAAGCGCACACACACACACACCACCACACACACACACGCGCGCGACGAAAGGAAAACAAATCCGGAGGACAGAATGTGAGGAACTAAGGAGAGAAAGGACATTACAATCATCGGTATATATGTACGTTCGGCATCTGTACTGTATTACTTTACCCTTCTGGATCCGCCCCCTGTTGTAACAAATCGAAGCTCAAGACAGAAAAAATAATGCGATTCAAAGGTCCGCAGCAAAAGGGAATTGAAGGAGCGGCTGCATCACTGTGGCCAAAGCACTCACATGGAGGGCAAGGAGGGATAATGTTCATAGACCCACTCGCGCGAAAAGTTCTTACCAAATGAATGGCATTAGTTTATTACAGTAAATTAATGTGAGGAAATAACTCCTTTCCTTCCACGAGATGCAGGTCTTTACTTCAAATATTTACACACAGAAAGACAAAGGTCGAAAGAGTGACGTCACATTGGAACACGGATATGTTTACATCTTCCAAGTTTCTGTCTATGGACCTCTGGGTTCGCATGCTAAAGAGACACTAATAAAAGGTCACTACCTCTCTCTCTCTCTCTCCCTCTCTCTCGTCATTGTTGTTGCTAGGGGAAAACACAAGATAAATATTCATACGTTTCCGTTTCTTCGCATATAGGCCTATGTGGAGTTGGGTCAGTATTCCATGTTGTGTGTAGGGATTCCGGTAATATGGAGTTTCTGAGCTGTTGTACGATGGCTGCCGCGTGCTCGCTTGTTTTTACAGGATAGACAATATGAACGTCTGAAATTTCGTTTTTACATGATAGACAATGTGAACGTCTGAAATTTCGTTTTTACATGATAGACAATATGAACGTCCGAAATTTCGAGGCATAAAAAGTGTGTGGGGGGGGGGGGGCCGGAACGCATGGCATACGGGTGCCTGGATAGCTCAGTTGGTAGAGCTGCGGACTAGCAGGTGGAAGGTTGCTGGTTCAGATCCTGGTATGGCCAAGGATTTCCTGGAGTTATACATTGTGCAAACTCCGTTCAGCCATCTCCCCGCACGTTAAACTGCCTGTTCGCATTGGCCATTTTGCTGCATCTAACAGTCTGGTGGTTCTTTCAGTGCTTAGATTAGTAATAAGACCCCATTCCCCAACAGTCCGAAATCATCTCAAGGTTCAATCACTGTCCTTCTAAATAACCAACCAACCAACCCATGGTATGCGGAAGTAGGGGACATCGGAATGCCTTGTAGGGCAGAACACTCAGCGGTGTGTCATCACTCCCTGGTCAGCGGCCTGGAGCCGTATTCACGGCCGTAGGTTAAGCCTAAACCGATCGCGATTACGTGACTATCTTCACGAAAGGTAGCTAACCGATAATTTGTCATGCGATCGCGATCTTTTTAGGCCATGAATACGGCTCCTGCTGGCTGTTTACACAGCTGGGCAGGGCGTTTATTGATCACCAGGCTGTCGACTCCTATCTCGCTCGATCAACTGACCCTTCCACTTTTGTTGAGAGGTCCGTATTCTCATATCTCTCTCTCTCTTTCTCTCTCTCTCTCTCTCTCTGCCTGAGTGTGCGTGTGCGTGAATGAGAGAGCGTGGGCTCATTCGTTCTTGTATAAATCACTGTGTGCATTCGCATGCAAGAGCAAAATGTGTGGGGGATAGGGGTGAGAGACAGACTCATGCGCGCACAAACACCTACGGACGTAAACACAAGCAGACACAAGGGAAAACACTCTAGAGACGCACCACACAGTTTCGCACGGCACTTGTCACGTCGTTCTGCTCCACGGAAGGAAAAGAAAATCGCACGTTAAAGAGCGGAATTGCGACATGTTAACTTTTTTGAACAGGAAGTTTCTCACCTGTCTGAAATTGCACTTACTTTTTTCAGACCATGCTTACTGCGCACTTTTCTCTAATAAGGACGTTGTTGAAGTCAGTTGCCGCTCGGATATCGCGTCTGAGAAAATAAACAACTCGCACTAAATTCTGAACCAGAAACTATTTCCACACTTAAGCACATTTTTAAATTAACTGGAATATGTTGAGACTGTTATTTGTTAACTTTTTTCACTTTCTTACCCGTCTGAACTTGCGTTAGCTAGCAGAACCTTTAACATATCTCTCCTGTTTTCTGTTTGGTTGGGGTTTTTTTTTAGCAGTTTATCATAACAATCATACATGTTTTTCAATTATGAAGGAAACGGTAATGCCAGTAAAGATTTCAAAAGTCCAGGACTTGGTGTGAGAGAGTTCCATACGTTTGTCACCATCACTGCTTTGTCTGCAGAAGTTGGTGACCTTACCCTGCTAAGAATAAAAAGTTCAGTTTAAGGCACTAAGTTTTAGTCTCGGTTGGACGGTTCGCTCCGCGCTGGCCGCCCGTGACTGGTTTTCCGTCTACCGATGTCCAGTTTGACGAGGAGGCGCCTGACCCACTGGCCGCTAGCCTCCGGCAGCACCGTCTGCGTTCCTAACATTTTCCCGGGGAGGAAAGATCCTTGGCCCTTAAAACTAAACCCCATAGTGACGATATTGCAGAAGACACGACGAAGAAAACAACGTCACGCGGTATCGGTCGATAGTCTAAAGTTGTCGGCCTGCTTTCGATAGCAGACAAACATGTATAACAAAACTAAAGAGAAGACTTAAGATGAAACTAGAAAGAAGTCAATTTGCGAGAAAACAAGACGCTCGTACAGTTTTTTTTTTTAATCTGAAGAAAGAAAAAGAAGCCTTCTATTGAAATAACAGCTAAATTACATCTTATTCAACAAGAAAAGACGCAAGGGAAACAAATCGAAATCCGCTGCTGCCGATTGTGATTGAAGACACACACACACACACACGCACAGACCCACACACAAACGCACGCACGCACAGACCCACACACACACACACACAATCACCACCACCCTGAAAGAGCACACGAAAATACTATTTGTTTTACGGTAGTTTTAGAAAGGGACACAGCTAGATCCCGTGCACAGAAGAAACACAATGACGCAAAGATTAATGGAGAATGCCACTGGCAAATATACAGGCCGCACGAAAGACGCATTCCTGTGAGTAAGGTGAGTGAGAACAACCTTAAAAGATAAACACTGTGGAGCAAAAAAAAAATAGAGCCATTGAAACGAAACAATTCTTAATAAAACATCTGGTACTCTTGACTCCAGTCTTGCTATGACAAACAAAGGAGTCGAGCAGACAAGGGTCATCCTTAAAGAAGGAAGGAAAGAATTAAGACAGGCAGGCTGGCAGGCAGGCAGGCAGGCAGGCAGGTAGAGTGAGGCGTGGCAGAAGTGACTTGCTCTTTTTTTTTTTTTTTATAAATGCCATGGCCTTGGCTCTGACTGTTAAAGAGACCTCACTTCTTTTAACTTCTCTGCCATCTACCCCTCTTTCCCACACTTCCCACGCGCACACTGCACAGCTGCACAATATTAGACGTCAGACGATGCAAGGGAAGCAACTGAGGCCTGTATTCATGACCAGCGCTAAACTTGACCAGTGTTGGTTAGGGAACCGACAGCTAACCGTCAGCTAACCGGCGGGTATTTTTGGATACTTTGGAATAGCTCGTCACTGCGCATGCGTTCCGAGCCACGATATTTACTTCCCACTTGAAAAACTCCGAGCGACATGAAGAAAGCGAGAAAGAATAACCTTACGTACAGCGAAGAAACAGAAAAATAATGTGGGCTGAACCAAACATTTAGTATTCACACATCGGACGTTGTGGGCAAAAGTCGATAACCGATGGTTGGTCACGTGATCGCGATCGGTTTCCAATGCCCATGAATACGTCTCCAGAGATGTACGTAACCTTCTACCTCTACGAGGAACTGCGTGGGTAATGCGTCCTACACGAAGTTTACAAGCTATCGAACTAGGCCCAGAAACTAGACGGAAAGTCAACTGTTTATCTCATTACCCTTTTTCTTTTGTTTGGTTGAAAACTGGGACAGGGTGGGGATGTAAAGCGAAAAACGTCTAGAAACAAATTAACCTGTGCTACCATTTCAAGAAACAGGAAAGAGAACAAAGATGTAAAGCAAGGAAAAGGTACTGTTGTTTGCGTCGTAAACTAACTTCTTTAAATAGCAATCGGTTTGAAAAGCCTAACTGGATTTTTAAAAAACATGATGGCTTCTAAACAAATATCCCCGGCAGGGCCGGAGAAGGAAAATGAATACCGGGTTGTTCTCTTTTACGGCCATAGCATGAAAGGTCTATTTTTCGAGTAAATAAGCAGGGTTCGCGTCAGTATCTTGTGGTAAATGCTGCCTTTTTCAGTAACCAAGAAAACTACGGAGAAATGCTTTAACAACCTATGATTCTGTGAAAAAAAATCGTAGGAACCATACAAAGAAGACATACAGACTAAAACACAGACAGGTAACATAATGAGGCCAGCTTATACTGAGCAGGTAAAACCATTGTAAGAGCTCCGAGCACCGTGTTGTTACAGACAGCCACTAAATAGTGTGCCCGTTCGGTTGTGCCATGATTTACCCTTCTGCAGACAATGTGACAGTGTATCGAGGGCTTGTTTCACATTCTACTTGTTTTCCCTAAGAACTCCTCTCTACGAGAGGCTTATACCTGCGTTCTTTTATCATCCTGGAGTTACGAGAAATTCTGCTTAAAACTTTTTTATACAATGCTGTCAAGTTGCAACGCACATATCAGTAGGAGACTGTGGAGTAATTCTTTTTAAAAATGTGAGTTCCATCTTTCGGCCTGTCTCTTTTTTGTAGTTCTGTTAGTTTTTCACCTTCAGTCTTTCATGCAGACCAAAACGGGCTACAAGAACTACAATAAATGTTTTAAATATTTTTTTAAAGACAAGCAGGCAGGAAGGCAACTACTCCCCAACGACAGGTTCATGCCATAAAAGCATCGTGCGTCTTGTTTCCACTTGTTTATTTTGATGGCCAACAAGAAACAGCAGATTACCAGCAATCGTTGCTCTAAAAGGCGTGGTGACAGATGAGAGAAAGGCGTGCAAGGCTTCGAGTGCAGATCGCCGGTCTTTTTTAAAACCCCAAGATTTCGAGAACATGAAGGACAAGGACAGACAGGAAACAGTAACCAGAACACGTTAGGCTGGGTGCTGCAAGAGTACGCGAAATGTTCTTGATTCCTAAGCAGCGACAAATTCAAAATGCCAGCTGGAGCGTCAACAACGATCCTATAGTTTTAGAGTGGGACATGACGTTAAATAGGGCCAATTCAAATGATTTTGCTGTTGTGGTTGCAAAGATTAATGAAGGAAAAATGGAGAACGCAGAACAGCTCTGACTAGTCAAAGAAAACAAAGCGAACAGGGGATTAAGAAGACAACGCAAATTAGGAATTCCGCCCCCCCCCCCCAAAAAAAAACAGTAGGCCTAAGGTTTGAAACACAATGAACAGACAGACATATAAAAGTAGCAGGAATAATGTGAGTTAAGGTAACAAATCTTTTCAAATTGAAGTTCAAGTTCGAACTAGAATATCATCTTTCAAGAAATGAAACACAGGTTGTGACTGCGTGTAGTGTGCAGAGAGAGATGCATTTAAAATGAAATGTAAAGACAATAGAGAAAAGCTGACTAGTTTGTAAGCGGCTCTCAAAATTTAAATTTTTTAAAAATCTTTGATACTCGAGAAAACAGAAAAAAAACACAAATGAAAGAAAAAATGTATTACTGAAGATAAAATCCCACCCACCCACCCCCCACACACACACCAACATAGAGCAGCATGCAAGCTTAAAAATGTTTTAAAATATAGAGATAAGGAGTCCAGAAAGAAGAATATTTTTGTACCCTTACCAATACAATACAAGCGGCCAGGTATGTACAGTTCATAGTATTTGGTTCATACTGTCTGTCGATTTCTCTGGGCGTTTTACATTGTTTAACCCACCCAGAACCTACAATCTGGTCCGAAAGCACTGATCCTATTTCGATCTAAATCCTTAGAGACAGAAACTTTCCGTGAAACTTCTTCATCTAATTACACTGGTCAATAAATTTTTACAAAATTCATGTTACTGAAATAAAATTAGTCATTTCTTATAAATTTTTTATGTGCTCAACACGAATATGACAGTCAAAATGCAAAATTGGCTCTAGGTTTTTGGGGTTTTTTTTGTAATCTGCAATAATTATTGTTTTACATCACGAAATGCACGCCCATAGTAATAGGCCTATGGGTAATAGCTGTAAAAAAAACCAAGTCATAGACTACTTCTTAGATTTCTTTGCCTGTCTCTTGTACAACTGTTCGGGAGGATCTCTGGGGAGAGTCCAGCAGTAGTCAGCCAGCATGGTAGTGGACCATTTTCCCTGGTATCTTTGCTCCATCATTAACCATACCACAGTTGTCAGGAAAGAAATCCAGATGGGAATGAAGGAAGTGGATCTTTAGAAACATATTGCAGCCAAGTTTCTGATACTGAATCACCATGTCTTCTACTAGCTCCTTGTAGTTTTCTGCCCTAACATTCCCGAGAACACTAGGCGAAAAGCATTCCATGTTTGTTTCGCATCACCCTGCAGCAAGTTGTTGAACCGGTCATCTTTGAAGAGCTCTCGAATCTGAGGACCCACAAAAACTCCCTCTTTAATCTTTGCCTCGCTGAGTCGAGAGAATTTTTCATCCAGGTATCGGAAAGCTGGCAAAGTCCGGTCCATGTCTTTCACGAAGTTCATCAAACCTAGTTTGATGTGAAGGGGTGGTAGCAGTATTTTGTGAGACTCGACCAGAGCTGGGTGCTGGATACTCTCCTCTCCAACTGCCACATTTTACCTGCGAGTCCATTCCTTCCGCAAGTGATGCAATTCCCTTGCTCGGCTATCCCACTCACATAAGAAACATGTCGGCTCACCCTCGTCCTCACCAGATGAATCAAAAAAATATTCTGCTGGAGGTTCTGGAATAGGAACTCGCTCAACATGTGGAACTGGTCTCAATGCAGATGGAATGTTTGGGCAGACTATTCTCGGCTTCTTTTGCTTCGTTATTCCGCCGGAAAGTAACAGTCGCTTGTGTTGTTGCTTGGCTCTCTCCACACCATGGGGGCTGCAAACGGCATTGACGGTCTTTTTCCATTCAACCACTGTGAAATGTGTTGTACATGTAGCACAGCTTATATGCGGGACCCAAGACTTGTCTTGGTCGCCAATTTTGCCTCCGAAGTAAAGATGATATACCTTCTTCACTTGAGAATTGATACTTTTCTTCTGGTTGCCAAATGTTACTTCCCCATAAGTATAACAAAAATTCAGGCCCCCTTAGGACAGTAGAGTGAGCCCGCCCTGTGCAAATCCATCTCACCCAACCACGCCCATCCCCCAGTGGTTTGACTGCCTCGGTGGTCTAGTGGTTAAGGTGACCGCTTCCGAGGCGGGAGGTCGGTGGTTCGCGCCCCGGCCGCGTCACACTGAAAACAAGCTAGCAATCTAGTACCCCCACCCCCACCCCTGGCGCTATAGCGAACAGTAATTTGACTAGTTACCTCCTTATGGTGTCTGCCCAGTAGTTGAAACACCATCCCTTGCTGAAGATTGACCAATTTATTCCAATGAACATGCATGCTTATTCCAATAAGTACACTGTATACGAGAACAGTCATATATTGTAAATGTTGTGCACAGATAATATGTGGATAGAGGGGTTTCTCTTCAGAAAGAAACCATTGCCCAATGTAGGTTGCTCCACAACTGTGCAATTAAATCCTCTGATTTTTAGCAGTAAGGGCTGGTTGGTTGGTTGTTGCTTAACGTCCCAGTACAAACAAGGTGCATATCAGGACGGTGTTGCTTAGACAAGTTTATGTGCTGCCACACGTGGGACTGCTGTCCTAACACGGGCCTCAGTCCCACCCAGTCACATTATACTGACACCGGGCCAACCAGTCCTAGTACTGTTCCCTGTGGTGCTTGGCGTCTGGCAGGGCAGCTTGACTACAGTTTTGAAGTCTTCAGTACGACTCTGATGGGGGGCCAACCACTGGCCTCCCACCTCAGAAGTGGATGGTTTAACTACTAGACCACCGAGGCGGCCTAACAGTAAAGGCAGTCACGGATGTCCTGCAAATCTTATGAATATTACATGACTGAAAGGCACCACAGAGACATGGCAAGTGTGCAACACATACACATCCACACACATAGAAATCAGCTAACAAAAAATATGGCAGTATTTATTCAAACTTCATTTTGTTTTTTGGAGAAGGGGCTTCATTAATGAGAATGAGTGGAACAATGTGAGGGGGGACAGCTACTTTATGCTAATCTCATTTCTTCTACTTGCAACTGTACTTTACTTTTTATTTAAGCATGGCCCTTTCCCATCTCCTTTTGGGGTGTTCAGGAAAAGAAACAGAAGCCATGTACGTATACTTTAGGGTATCAATGTGAAGACATTGGTTCTCTCATATAGTTACAATGTTTCGCTATATCCAGCGAATCTTTACTGCACCAGCTGCTCTCATTTAAAATGAACGGAAACAATTCTGTTAGCTCAAGTAGATGAATCTCCTTCCCACCCTGCCATCCTCTCTTCCCCTAAGCAAATACACATGCACATATGCATGCACACAGATACCTAGCAACTTCAATGCATACACTCAAGCATACAAATATTTACACAGACGTACAAGCAAATGCTACAAACCAGTCCAGAATAAAATGAACCAAAGATAAATGATATCAATCATCACGAGTCCTTATTTCTTTCTTGCTGCCTTGGTCTGCGGTAAGGGAACTTCATCCTTGGTGGTATCTTTCTGGTTGCAGACCTGAAGTAAATGGTCCAGAATCTCAAGCGTGGACAGTAGGGACGTCTTTATGATCAACTGCTTGCCATCAGCTGTAACATCACATTGAGAGCACTTGTCAATAGCTGCCACTTCATGTTCCAAAACAGGTAATCACAACCTTACATGTTACATCAAAGATTATATACTACTACTAAAATGAACGTCTCTCCAGTGTTAATATAGTCTGCTGGGGGGAATAACTGCATGGTTTGTGGCCATACATCCTCTTTGTCATGCAGGATAATGCTTACTGTGCATAAGTTGTCTTTCTTATACAGAGTAATTGGTATAACTCCTGTGTATGATTTGAAGAGTTATGCTGAATGACAAAGAGGAAAATAGCCACAAATCGCAGTTATTTCCTCTAACAATCAGATTATTAAGGAACCTGCCCAGCTTAGTAAGTAGTATATAATCTTTGGTTTAATTCATGCATGCAGCACCTGCCTAGATTCCTTCATAGTGTGGCAGTGTTATGTATCAATCATTTAATGTCTGTGTATTCTTGTACGCGGTGTCCATATGCAAGCTTGTTTGGGGTGCATAGTATCAGAGTTCTTATCAGCACACCATGACTGTGTCTGCCTGTAACCTGTGGTGGGACAGTTTTGTTTCACATATTAGGTTTGTAGTCATCCAGGTTGTCTCTCATTACATGTATATTCATATGTGTAGTATCTCCTTCTAGTCTCGTCTGGTGGTACAACATTCTTCTAAATGCTTATGATGGCTTTAACTCCACAGCAAATTTTCCAACTTAAAAACACTGCATCATTTCTGAACTACAACATTTTTTTTTTCTTCAGAACTGCTTTGTACTCTTCGACTCCTTGGGTTATAAAAAAAGGGGCTATGACTATGAGTGACTTTTAGTGGTCTAGGATGTGAATATTTTGAAACGAAAAATAAAGCCACCCAAGAGAGAACACTTTAATAATTATAACTTTTTTTTCATTTAACACACCTACGAAAGACTTTTTTGAGGTAAACGTTTTTTAAAGAAATAAATTACCACTAGTACTAACAGTACTAGTAAAGAGCATAGTTGTGGATACGCACAAAAGGACACATCCATGACTGGGTCTGACCGGTCTGACTTGACATCCACTTTCAGCAAAACATTCTGGTTTGTACTTGTGATCCTGGTTAAGTGCATCTGGAACATCACTTCCCTGCCACCATGGAAACACAAAGATGATGACCACAGCAATAACCATCTCACTTTTTGTTTTGTCCAGATAACTAACCACATACAATCTTGGACCAACATTTACACAATTTTGATGAACTCTTTCCAGCTAACTTCCCTGCCAGTGTCATCAAAACTCAAGGTTAGCAAAACAAAGGCTTGTGAAGTAAAATGATATATATATATATATCAGCACTACAAAGAAAACAGACCTCATACATTAATGTTTCTGTAACCTCACCTGCATCTTTATTCAGTTGTGTCCTCTAAAATCTAAAGCTACAGTTATCACCAGAATCATGGCACACTGTAGCTATGTACTAAAATCTGTTGCTGACTTGTCATCCTCACTGTTTCAGTTTAGATATCGTATAATTAGCATTATCATCATGCACCAAGTTGTAGATTTAACACTAAAATTAGTAATAACAAACTAACAAAGACTTATTTCCATTGATTGAATCTGAATTTGTTATTCGTCGCTAAACGGAAAAAAAGCGTTCCCATGAAAAAGCTGTTGAAATATATTAACTGGGTTTCTATGCATTATAGAACAACTGAAATTTCACAGCATCACACTGAATCGAGTAAGTCAGGAGACATGAGAATGTGATCTGTGACTGCGCGTAACTCAGTCGACTGAGTGTAGCCAGTCATTGACTGAGTCAATGTCTAGTTACTCTCCAACCTCTTACCAAACCGACAAACCACTTAAAACCTCTAGTAAATGTTTACAAGACCAGTGGTGCACTCACCGTATAGATCGAACATTATCTGTGTACGGGTCGAAGGTAAACTTCATGCTCTTCACGGGTCTCAAATGAAACTGTTTTATTAACTTGGCGATACTCCTGGACGCCATGAGGGAAAGGACGCAGGAACGGTAAGTCTTTTCAGACAACAAGGCATTGCAGTACTGTCCCTTATATTGCTCGATCGAACAGACTGGCTGTTCAGCCTGATCGCATCTTTCTGCTGCGGTGTTTCCCGTTACAGAGAAAGCACGATTATTCTTCACGTGACTTGTGTAAAATGCCACTTAGTCAAACGATCATTTTTAGATTGTCTTGAAATTTTGTTGTTGGTGGTGTGTGTGTGTGTGGGGGGGGGGGGGGG
>SMGT01009871.1:32661-89918 GCA_004794575.1 Lanistes nyassanus | reverse complement strand
GGGGTGTACTGTACTGTATTCTACACCCATCCATTCACACAAATTTAAGTTCCGACACATTGGACCTAGTATGTGAACATTTCTACACGGCAGTTGCAGGTATTGGAAAGCGAAAAACCAATCCAATGGTACATAACATGCGCATAATCTCCAAAAACGAACTCTCTAATAGTTTGGGATGTAGTTTAGGAAAAAAATTAGTTGCACAAAGTTCTGCAAGCGATATTGTTTAAAAAAAATGTGTATTTTCCTCACCTTCACATGCACACGCAAAGACGGAAGTCGAATCTTTCAACAGTTCAACTTGTATTTTTTTTCCAGAGACACCTCTGAAGTAAATAATGCAAGACAGTTTCAGTACAGCACAAATTATACAATGAGCCACTTGCAGGCCAAAGTCTCCCTGCACACATCTCTACCTAACATGGGGGCTGTTAGAGATAACCGTTACTCATTAAGTGATTCATCTGGTTGCACATCTCTCAAAAAAAAATCCTTCTCAGTCTCACTTCGTGCACACACAAGATGTTTCATGCGCTGGGAAAGTGTCAGCTGTTAGCGTTTACCTTCTTAAGCCATCACGTGGATGTCCGACAGCCACAGCTTTTTTTCAGATGCTTTCAGTACTATCAGCAACCAAGCTTACATCAAATGTCTTATGTGCAGAAACAAAATTAATACTCTAAAGCTTTGACCATCATTCATACCTTGTGAAAATCTATGAACACATGAAATTTAAAGCACCTTCCCCCAATCCCTATCTCCACCTTAAGAAACATGCCTGAACGATGACCCCCTCACACACCAAGAATGGGAGCTCATAGCCTGGCACATATTTACATGTTTGAACTGAAAGAAACACACTGGGCAGGTTAAGGTGGCAATCATGGAGGGCAAAATACAGCACAAAACCTGGGTTCAGATTTGGGATAATCAGGATAAAAGCTTTGTACAGTATAGATATACAAAGAAGCCTCTGCAAAACAGATGATCTACAGGCATTTTGAATTAAAGCAAAACTGAGGGAAAAACCCACCCAAAGGTCAGAAAGATAGAGAAAAGTGAGAAAGAATTGTCTTCATTTGCACTCAGCAAAACTGTTCCTCTAGCGCTCACCCACTACAAACATAATCCAACACTCCATGCTCACTCTGACCCACACGAAAGCATTTCACAACACCATGTCAATCTCTGACTTTCATCTACAAGACAGTAACTTTCACAAATGAAAGGTTGCAGAACATGTAAATGGGTGGAGTACCCATCTGGATAAGCTAAGGATTGGGTGGATAAATAAACACAACAAATCACACAAGGTCAAAGAATAACACAAATGATGCCATTTCTTGCACTGCACCTCAATACCACCATGTGACTGCAAACTGTTAACAACTGATAACAAGCTATGGTTGACAATGCTTGTTGATGTCATATATTGTCTAGCCTCACTGATGAGTAAACATGCAGCAACAATCTTTAGAACCTGCACCACTGGTAAACCACAAAAAATATTGTAGCTAACCTTCCTGATAAATGATGTGCTCTTAAAATAAACTGCTGAACACAAAATTCTGACTGTAGTATGTGACATGTTCAATTGGTAAAACACCCAAGTCTACACATTTATGTTCAGCATTCATTAATAACTTGAACCAACATGTCTTAAAGACATAAATCACTTGTGCACAGGTGTGATGCAGTAAAAACAATGCCCAGTCATTTCACCAAAGTACATGCAACCACTAACCCCTGTTCAGAGTTGACAAACTTCTGTCAGTTGCTGTTATCTGTTGCAAAATATGCCACAGTAGTTTAGATCTGAACTATGGCTTGAACAAGTTACAAATGTGGTTTAACATGCTAGCACAAAGGGCTTTTGGAACAGCAGGAAGTTGAGGGCAGATACACTCATTGTGGTCTTTAACAGTGGTCACAAATGTGCACATGGCTACATCATACTTTACTGACAGCTATACATACACACACATTCACAAATACATGACTGCACATTTAATGATTTATGCACAGGAAACTGCACATACATTTACACGCATGCACACACTTCTCATATCTACAAAGAACCCTTTCTGAATACAGGTCTTTCTGTTAATAAGAGACATGCACCACTGCACAGACTTCAATCCATGCACACTCTGATGCTCAACAGCTAGGAGCCACATCTTATCCAGATCCCAACCACAAAGTCCTCCCAATATTGAAGCTCACATTTTTCCTGTTTGTGTCTCTCTACTGACCTTTAGACAAATGATGTAGTAAGCACACCCAGGAATCACTGCAGTACGTTTTCATGAAGTAAGAATGTCAGTGTGACCACAATTTTCTCTTAAATCTGATCTGGCGTCCAGTTGCAGTGATGGAGACTGGAGCAACTTAGATTGATGAAGAAGCAGGCAAGAAAACCCTGTCCATGCTAAGCCCCAATGGGCAAGACTTGCTGCCTCTTGTCAGTCTCACCCACACCTATGTCACTGGTATGCACACTTTAAGAAACATCTTTTCTTTTATTGCTTTCTTTAAAAAAATATAAGTTGTTCAAAGAATGGGAAAAAAACTACCATACTTATTTTTTCTCAAGCACAAGCTTTTGTCCTCACTCTTCCTATTCTGTTACATGATCCATTCTTTGCAACAGGTCGAAACTCTTGCAAGCCACATGACTTACAAGCATCCAATCTTTCTTTTTGCCCATGATTACAATCAGCTTCAATATCTGACAGCTAGCTGTGTGAATGGAACAGTACGGCCATTCAATAACCGAAAGCTAGCTGTGTGAATGGAACAGTATAACCAAACAAACTCGAACAGAAGCAGCAGGTAGAAAAGACCAAAGCATGTCTGTCACGACAAGGTAGGGACATTTGTGGACGCCAGATCAAGTCACCGTCAGCGGCTTAGACTGTGTGATCGGCGGTCAGAAGAGGTGGAGGAAAGAGGGCTGTCATGGCGAAGGAGGTCTTCCTCGAAAAACTTTCTGAAGAAAGGATGTCGCATAGCCTGCCTCAAATTGTAGCGCGAACTTGGTTCATATGCCAGCATCTTCTCAATCAGGTCGAACAGCTGTCGATGTTCTTCATTGTCTGGCTCCTTCATATAGCGCTGAAGAACAAGACACAAAAATAATGTGACAAAAATTGTAAAGCTTTGACCTTCTGTAACAAATATTTTGGAAGCAATTAGAACAATCAGTTTTAATATTCAAGCCACATATGCAGTTCAACGGTGGTAGTCAAATCAAGCCAGACTTCTTGATGAAGAACAGGTATATTCATCATGACCAATGAGTTGGTGCCATTAAACTCAGCCCTGTCATGAATCATTAATACTGTGACTATTAACCCACTCTCAAAAGTTCTGTCAAGGTGATATCAAGATCAAACTATCAGTGAATATCCATTTCCACATGGTGACAAATTAAAAAAAAAAAGTCAGACCTTAACAAATCACAAAACTGCCCCAACAACTGAATTCTAATATCAAAATCAGGTTGCACCGGAAACACTAGTCAGACAGCGACACCCTGGCACATGAAACAATGGCTCACGATGGGTAAAGTAAATAAACCCTGGGCTTTAAATTTTTACACAAATAATGAGAGTACAACTAATATCAAGGAACAGAACCTAATGCAAGCAAAACAGACATTCAGGGGAGGGTTAACTCAAAATCACCTTTAAAAAAAAAAAGGCAAATTCGACAGTGTGCACAGCGCAAGTCTTACCACTCGAAAGCTGGATCCATCAGCAGCGCATACCCTATTCACTCACTAAAACCCTCCAGTTGTTAACATGGATTCTGACTGCACCACAACCACTACCAGTAGTGTACATTCCACTGGCACATGCACTCAGTGCTGATCCCCCCCCCCCACCCACACACAAACCAACCTTTGATGTCATGTTGATGCGTTTCTCTTTTCCCACCTAAAGCTATCCACTACGGTGTCCTAATCAAATATCCCTAGCGTACTGTTAGGTGAACATTTCAAGAAGCCAGTGTTTGCATGCATCAATACCAGGGAAGTGCGAAACACCAAGTTTTTCACTGACAGGCTGGCAATTTCATAAATTCTTCACCCCAGTATTTTCACTGATCCATGCTGTTGTTCTCTTTTTCACATGACTATAGGAGTAAAGGAGGAGGTGGGGGAGGAGAGAATTCCCCAATGGGCTAGTAATTTCTGGTTGTTAAAAACCCAGCCATTTTGTAGTGACCCGGGGCTGCTGGACTGGTGTACTTCGTGGTCTCAGAAATATTACAAGACAGTTTTG
This sequence comes from Lanistes nyassanus, assembly GCA_004794575.1. Taxonomy (NCBI): domain Eukaryota; kingdom Metazoa; phylum Mollusca; class Gastropoda; order Architaenioglossa; family Ampullariidae; genus Lanistes; species Lanistes nyassanus. Next base: position 85,629 of record SMGT01009871.1, on the reverse strand, counting down.
TTACCTCACTCACTTGCATACAGACTAAGTCTTTTTAACAATGAAGGCATTCCATATATGCAATAAAATGAACTAAGACATAATCCCTTCCCTTTTCTTTTGGACCTACTGCACTTGGAACAAAATAAGTCTGTTAAGCACAATCTCCAGCATGATGGGCCAGACAGAGATACAAGATGTTGGAACTAGCATTAATAAACACATTTTGCTATAGAAAGAATAGGCCAGCATTTCCAAATGACTAGCAGCCGAGTGCTTGATAACATCATGGTCATGCACACAAACTCAGCTTGGTACATCATGGTCATGCACACAACCTTAGGCAAACAGTCCCCATAGAAAACTATCAGTAACAGTATAAGTGACAACTGGAAAGCAGATGCAGAGCAAGCCAAACTTTGCAGTCCAGATTCCACCATCAGTGAACGGGTATGGTTTATGCTGCAAGCACAGGATAAACCAGAAGCAGACACATACAGCACTGTATGCTCAGCATTACCTAGATGTGACTCGCTAAGATCAATTCCTTTTCTGTCATTAGTTGTTAGTCAATCTGTGCAGAAGGCAGGAAAAATGCGCTCATGATGACCAGAGAACTTGAGAACTCTTTATGCAGGGTATGCATATTTTTTAAACTTCAAACATGAAATATGGCACAACCACATGCAGCAGAGTGACAGTGCTAGAGCAGTGTTTCAAGCCATCACAATTTTCATCACTGTAATTATATTGCAGGCCATTAGGTGCTCTACGTCAGGTCACCTAGCTGATGTCTGAGGTAAAATGTGGAATGATGGGGTCCTTCCGAACAAACGGCTAAACAGTTAACAGTGACTATACATGCATGTGCACTGTGCTACATGAACTTGGATCATAAGAACTGAGGACTGAGAACAAGCCCCCCGCCTCCTGTTCAGAAATTTTATTTCCAATGTGCTCAGGGAGTTGAACTGCACTGATGTCCGACGATCACAAGATGCACCAAATCAAATGTTAGTATAGCTTAAACATGAAGGTTTAACATGTTCCTGAAAGTTCTTACACTAATTTTTACTTCTAATGCAAATCATGGCGGCAGACATAAATTAATCTCAAAACTCTGTACAAATCTTTCTAAAAGTCACTCTAATATCTAGTCTCACTCCTGATGACCAATTTTTATCTAGGTTCAGAGAAAGCCATTAGCTTTTTTTGTCTAAAGATTCTTCTGCTAGTACAAATTCATCTGTGTCCGACACTTGAGAATCACCTGCACCCGACTTCATAAACTCTTGCCGCTTTCTTTCCCCGCTGGCACTCCTTCCCCCATGCACACCATTCATCTTCCCAGAGTTGTTTCCCATGGCCAAACCTTCCTCTGACTCATTTCCCTTTTCCTCCCCAGTTAGGTAGTTGCTCCCCTTGGTCTGTGCCTGCACCTCACATGCACTCACACTGTCTGGTGGGATTTTTTTTTTACCCTGGTCTCTCCCACCTCTTGATGACCTATCATCAGGAAGGCCCGAGTCAGCAGTGGCATGTGCAGGAGGAGTGGACGGAGGTGTTAGCTCTGTGGAACCGCTCTCACCAAGTGTACCTGGTCTCCGCCTTCTCTCACGTCGACGTCGGACACGGGCCTTTTGCTCTGGACTCTCAGGTGCTGCTGCTAGCACTGGTGCTGAAGAAAGTGGTACTGATGCTGGCAAAGTAACAGCAGAACGCTTCTGCTCTTGGATGGCTGCACCCTGCTGTGGAGCAGTTGGTGTCATGCCTGGTACAGGTACTTGCACAGAAAAAGGAACAGGCTTTTGCCCCTGACTGGGCTGACCACCTGTTGGTGCTGCCCCCAACAATGAGGAGTCAAGTGTGATTCCACGTTCCATGGCTGGCAGGACTGGCTGTGGTGGGGATGATGAGCTGGTGACCAATGACACATCTGCCATCTCTTCGTAGGGACTCTGCTTTTGGATCCAGTTTTCAAATGCATTTACTGTGGCAGCAGCAGCTGCAGGACAGGGGTTCTGAGGGTTCTGCTGTGCTTGCTCTGCTGGCCCAGCCAACTTAGTACTGGCATCAGCTGCAGAATGAAGATCTGTGGACTGAGTGGTTACAGGTGTGGGGACAGAGGCAGAAACTGTGGGCAGTGCAGTGGGTGGTTTTGTAAGTGTGACCAGTTGGGGGGATGGCTGGGAAAGAGATGGAAGTATATACATGGGGACAGGCTGATCAAAAAGGCACTCTTTCTGTGGCATAGTTGCTACCTGCACAGGGCCTGCTGCAACCATCTCTGCTGGAACCCGAGTCAAAAACATTTCTGGCCTGTTGCTTGCTTGAAACTCTGGTATGGTGGGTGTTACTGTCGGCACCAAAATTTCTTCTTCAAACACATTATCCAACTTTTCCTCTGGCTGCTCGTCAGTTTCTGTGACACTAGAATCCAAAGACTGGAGGCTGCTGCCAGCTGAAGCTTCTGGAAACTGGCCAGCATCTATGCCAACATCATGCGTCGGGATGGGTGGATAGAATTGGGAAGGGGTCTGCGTTCCTTTGTCCTGTAATCTCGGTGGAGCATCGGAGAACTCGTGTGGGCTTGGACACATTTCGCGATAAAACCTATCTGGTGTCTGAGTGCTCTGGTTGTAGAAATGCCCCATTCCCAGTGCTTCCATTATCTCAGGGGGGTCCAAGTACTGTGGAGATGATGGAGTAACCTCGATGACTGTTTTCTTAAAACTGGGTACTTTGACTGCGAAAGAACTTGGCTGTTTCAGAGCTATTACTCTTGGCACAGGCTCAGGCTTTGGTTCTGCTACAACTATAGAAGGCTGTACAGGCGGCACCTGCATGCTCTGTGATTCCACTCCTTCATCTCCACTTAGGACACTGTCCACTGGACGAGTCTGGTCTGAGGCCAGAGTAATAAGAGGGGGGGTCTTTTCTCGCAGTTGTTTGCTCTCTCGCCGCCGGCGCCTGGCTTTCACTGGTGCTTCGCCACCTGTGCGCTGCTTCAGCATCTTAGCCTTTTCGGTGGCAGAAGCCACAGCTGGTCCTTGCAAATCTTCTGCCAAATGCTCCTCCATCTCTCTTTCACAAGCTGCAGCCTCTCTTTCCAGACGCTTCATGATGCTCAAGTCTTCCAGCCTGGGACCGTGTACTCTTTTCAATGCTGACACTGGGGCTGTGACATGAAGAGTTTCCAGCAAGCACTTGCTTGGAGGCAACCCCACCCACCCACCTTCTCTATCTACATTCACCAGTTTATGCTCAACGGGAAATATTTCAGCCTTTTTAAAACCCACTACTTCTTGTTTGGAAGGTTTAGGAGGTGCTTCCATATCAGCAGTTGCTCCCTCTAAACCTTCAGTGATCCCAATTTCTTGCTCACCTGCCACAAGAGAAGATGGGGAGGCAGAAGAGGGCAGAGAAAGGGGGGACATTTCACTGTTAGTCACACCAGGCACTTCAACAACTAGCAGGGAGGAAGCAGACTCAGGTAAGTTATGGTTAGTGGTTGTGGTTTCAGGCTCATCAAACGAACTCATGAGCTGCTGGGCACGCATTTCACGTTTGACAGGAGTGAAAAATGGGTGGCGTAGGGCCTCCCTCAGGGTAAAGCGCTGCTCAGGCACATATTCCAACATTTTCTCTATAAGATCTAGCAAATCCACGTGGGCGGCTTCTTTGTCCACCAAATAGTGCTGCAGACAGGACACAAGAGACAGACCAGTCAGTCAACAACCACAATGCATGTTATCAAATCACCGCCTGAACTTTCAAAGACCATTCTCGAATCATTTCTAGTCAACAGTGTTATAAATATCACAGGAGGTGCAGATATATTTTGGCAAACAATGATCTGAAGATTTAAAATTCTCAAGAACAAAGGCTCCAGAGGTGCTGAGTAAGGAATGCACACAGAGTTTACAACTGAACTAAATTCCCTTCAGTTTTTTTTAAAAAAAAGCTTCATTTGCCATTTTCATTTTTTATGGACAAAGTTGCTTGAAGCAAATGTTACAATATTAAAGAACACTTTCATTTGAAAAGTTATGTGGAAAACGATAAACTTTAAAATGTCTGTACCTAAAAAGAAACCACCTTATATTTTGTTACATAGTTTTCCCCCCTTTCTTTACTCTGAAGTCCGACTTTTTGGCTGCATGCAGGGAGGGTCCTCTGTCTCAGCCATGCTATCATGCAGAGAAAGGTATTGCAAATCCCCTACCATGCATAGCATTTTGTTTTCATTAAAACACCCTGGTACATTTGCAGATATGCCTTTCCAGAATCTTATTTCAAATAAACTGTTCTAATACCTGCTGCCATATGCAGCAGGAAGTACAGTTACATATACCAAATCTTTGGAGAATGTTGGTGCTACTTTCTGATCTTTTTTCATAGGGAGAAGCAGCATGAGATATAAAGACCTCCCAAAATGCTGATGAAAGTTTCAAAGGGAGAAAAATATGGTGAGGCTCCAAAGGAACCTGACAGGTACGCTGATGTCTCCTAATCACAAGTTATCCACTTAATGTCCATCAAATTCACGTGAATTCAAAAGGATGGATAAAGTCCAGTGCTTCTGTTGTGGTCATGTTATTATATGGATCAGAGAACTAATGGAATTCAAATATAGATATCTTAATTTTACTTTCCTCCCTGCCTTGGATTTCCATTTTTTAAGGGCTTTTCACCTGCAGAATCTGCCATTTGCAGGGTTCAACTTTCACCCATGCAGATAAGACATACCTATTTTTGGCTTCAGTCACATAATGTCTTCTGATTGGCCATCGTTGCAGATGATCAGAAGCACAATTTGACAACATGCCATAATAAACACTTACAAGTGCTTTCCCACCTCAATTTTTTAAATGCAATCATGCTTTGCCTGACTACAACAGCCGCCCAGAACGAAGACATGAGTCATCACTACGTGAAAATAATCATGTGCCAATAAATACATTCACGTGTCTGGTTTCAACAACTTGCATTGAAAAGCCGACATGACTACTCCAGATAAGATCATATTTCAGGCCATGTTCTCCCCCCACCCACCCGCTCCTCCCCCACCACCACCACACACACACACACCCCAACTCCTTAAGAAAACTCTGAGCATCTTCAAATAAAGAAAACAACTGTTAAAATCAGATCACTCTTGCCAAACAAGTTTGTTCACAGCATGCTCTGACATCTGAAATCTACCAGACAAGTGCATGACACCACAGACTGCATGTAAATTCTTATACCAAGAGCAACTATGCCAGTCTGGCGACTTCAAGAGTCCATGCCACCAATATTCTAGTGTATGAGCACTGTGAAAATCATTCACAAGTACACATGCATAATACATCATATATACATTCTTAGCATAAATTTCATTATTCCAAGCCCAAGTCTGGCAATATGAGTGCTGGAGAAAAAAGAAGTAAATAGTGACACCAAGAAGGGCCCATGTGCACATGCACACTCGTATGTATGCACTTCACATAAACTAACTGATTCCATGTATTCATGTGCCAAGGTAAAGAACTAGACCCATCTTTTCCACCACTTCCAGTCTGGCAAAAACTGATTTAGATTTTCTGATACTTCTGCATCTTGGCAACACCAATAAGATAACAAAAGAACTTTAAAATCTTTAACTTTCATTTGTTGGGGGCAGAATGGAGAGGTACCAGCTCTGAATATTCTTTTAGTTCACTGATAAAGTTTGTAGATTTTTTTTTTTTTTTAGTTCGTGATATACATCCATGCCATGAAAGCAAAGAAAATCACAGACCTAACAAGATATGGATTATACTGGCATCCTGTCCTTAAAAATAAATTACGTACAAATCAAGATAAAAGGCAGTGTTTGTGCTGAGAAGATGATTTCCTCAAAGTTCTGAAAACATCCAACATGTTATATTTCTAAGTCTCTGAATTAGAAGTACACTTATAGTTATATATCCTCCTTCTTCCATTGCACTGCTTGCAACAAAAGTGAATGCCAAAAATCTAGCTTATCTATTTCTTGGCAAGGCCACTGTATACAGATTATAGACAATGACAGCTAAAGAAGAATCGAAGAACTTGTTTCTTACCAGCAAGTGTTTACAGTTTTCTCGGACATAACGTCCTGCTGAGCTCTTCTCATCCCAGTCTAAGCGACCATGGTAGAAATACTTTTGTTTTCTTAAGTACAAAAAGAAAAAAAAAAGAATGGGGGAAAGGTACAATCAACAAACCAGCATGCATTTGCTGCCAGGTAAAATAAATAAAGTTAATACACAAGCAAGCTCACTGCAACATCAATATGCACTTACTGTGTGGCTGGCCAGAAGAACGCACAAAGGGAAATGCTGACCCAGTTACAGGAAGGGTGCAGGCTCAAGGAAGAAAATTAGAAACAAGGATGGGGAAAACATAGGTGCTTCATGCTTTAACAGACATTCTTCTATCCTGAATGGTTTCTGCAAGTGTAAAGCTACTACAAGAATAAAGAGATGACAGGTAGCAGAGTGGTCTGCCCATTGCACTGCAGGCACTGAAGACTGGAATGGAATAAACTTTGTATCCTATTACATACAGCTTCCCGACCTCTTTGGACAGTGCACGGCACAACTGTGTAAAAAAAAAAATCAACCCAATACCCACTTGAAAAGTCAACGAGGTATTGGTCGATCCTGTTTTTTCTAGAAGAGCCAACAAATCTCCTTTACTGCGTACACACTGGAAAACTCGCAGAAACAAACTTTTTTTAAAAAAAGGGCAGTTCACTCCACTGCAAAGCATTCCAAGCCAAAAGTCGGACATGCATGCTGAACACACCAGCACAAAAGTTCAGTCCCCTTCCCACACAAAAAATTTTTTTTTTAAAAAATAAAAAAGCTTTTCTGCATAAACTCTCAACTAGACAGCCAAGCACAGCAGAGAAAAACACTTCCACCAACAAGAATGGGTGTCCAATGCAGACAACAGGACACTCACACAGAGATTGCAGAGATACTCACGTAAAGAGGCTTGCAGTTTTCACGGACATAGCGCCCCGCCGGGGTAAGAGGATCCCAGTCGAGGCGCCCGTGGTAGAAGTAATTTGTTCTTTGCCAAATTGAAGAGAGAGAGAAAGAGTGATTTCAGACTGATGCAAAACATTAATTTAACAGAAAGCTCCCTTTCCTGTTTGAAAACCAAGCCTTTGACTAAACACCAGTGCTGGTACTCCAGAACAAGATGTGTCACCACAGGCATACACAGGGTGGCATTTGTTATGTGTACCAAAGAAATTGGAGTAGAAAAAAGTTATTTATATTTTTAAAGCCACAGTAAGTGCATAATGATATCAGAAGCATTTCCTACACAAAAATAACAACAAATCCTATGAATGGATAAATGCTGCTCTCATTGCGCTGCTCAACAGAGCTGTTATAAAATCTAACACAGCACTTAAAAAGTAACAGTAAAAAAAAGAAAATACACCACACACATGAAAGAACTGTAAACAAACTGAGAGACTACTTGTTTCCACTGCTTCTAATTAAAATTAAATCTCTTTTCTACAACTTTTTAACATGCTGACTGAAGCTTACAGAATGCTGCTATTCCTATCAATATTATAAATGTTTAATGTAAAAGATTTAGGAAGGCAATATGGACCAAAGATGATCAGAATATTTTAAATCCAACAACCCATATTTCATGAAACATCACAATAATAGTTCTGATGCTCTGTGCTTACTTGGTTTTCTTGGCCATGCGGTATGGCAAGGACCCAAGGATTCGCTCCATCATGGCTAGATGCTCTTTGTTGTCGTGTGTCTGATAACAAGCAAACAGTGAAGGCACAAAAATATTTCAAAAGCCTTATGGGTAAACCATAGGTAAGTGACTTAAAACCATACAACAGAAAAGACTCTAAGGTATAACAATTTAGAAAGTGGAAGAATATTACCTGAAACAGTGTGTAACCAGTGTAGAGTTCAAACATGATACAGCCTATACTCCACACATCACAAGGCTGTGCCCACCCCAGTTCTGAAAACATAAAAGACATTCTCGATAAATGACACTAACACTATCCCCTTCCTTCTTATGGGAAAACCAATAGTTTTGTTTTTTTTAGTGCCAAAATATAAAACAAATTAGCTATCAATAAAGGGGAAATTCACTGTCCAAATGACAGGCTATTTACCACAATCATAATTCTCCACCATTATTTCTAACCTGTTCTTATAGTCCTGTCCGAATATTGTATAAATAATGTCATCACACAACTTTAAAAAATCCCAATAACCAATTTCAATGGTCACTTCATGAAGGCAGCATCCCATAAAGCTGCCAAATGGTCAGTAGCAAGCTAATGAAGTCTGATTTTGGTTGCAGTACAGCAGTCAGCAAAGATGAAACAGTGGCAAAAGGACAGAATGAATGACAGTGGATACTACATATTAAGACACAGCCTTACCAATCTGTGCATTACAAGTAGGCAGAAACATAAATGAAGAAAAACCTGCTCTCCCAGTCACCTACCCAAGATGACCTCTGGTGCCCTATAGTGCCTGGTGCTCACAATGGTGCTGTGGTGTTCATGATCAAAAGTTGCAGAACCAAAGTCAATAAGTCTGATGTCTGTTCTCTTGATTCGTCGCTCATCTCGTCTCTTGAAAACAGAAAAAATGCAAAAGACTGAACAATCTTTCCAAACGTATCACAATTAAAGTCTTATATAATCTGTACATACATTATTTTGACTTTGTCCGTTGCCCAAATGCAAAGCTAGACTTTTGTTTCTCCAAAGAATATATTTTTTTTTAAAGATTTGTTGTTTTACTGGATCACAAGTGGATCACTCTGAACCAAGTAATAGTGATAGCTTGAAAGATGTTCTAAAGGACTCACATCTAAATCCTGCTACAGAAACTAGTCAGCATGTACCATTCAAACATCCATGCAAAATTAATTCAGCTTACTCTTTTTGAATTGTAGAAGACTTCATAATTTGAATCAACAAACAAGATGTTCTCTGGTTTTAAATCTGTGTGGGTCAGCTGGTTTTCATGGAGGACTAGACAACACAAAAAAACAGACTACTGTTTTACTGTGAGTTGAGTTTAAAATGCAGTTTATTTCTTAAATATTTCAGACTTTTTAAATACAGACACATCAAAAAGCAGATAAAGTTGCAAAGCTGTGTTTTAACCAAGAAGTGAAGACGTCTTTTTTTTTTAAATGTTAAAAAACTTCCACAACTCATTAATAAAATTTTAAAGGCAAAAATTTAATCCTGTCAAAAATCTACATCCAACATTCTGTAATTATATAGGGTAAGATCAAGCACCATGTACACTGAAGCATCACACTTATTTCTCATACAAAGAACAAGGACACACATTCACATTGCAATAAGTTTTGTTCAACACATCCACCCATCTACCCAACATGTGTGCATGCATGCATGCAGAAGCATGCACCCACACAGTCCGCCCTATCACAGAGAAGTACTTACAGTTTACTGCATAGCACAGCTGGTATGATATGTGTCGAACTTGCTCAATGGGATATGCAATGTAGTTGTTCTCTTTCTATTTAAAAAAAAAAGGGTAAAGATTAGGGGAAAAAAATTCCATAATTCGGTTCTCTTTTGTAAAATGCAAGCTAAATAACCCAAGCCCTACTACAAGAAGAAAATATATTAAAGATCAATAAACTGGTGCTGCACCAACAAAAAGCTACAGTGAAAACCACTTACAATGGAATCTAATAACACAAGTCAAACTATCACGAGATAAGTTTTGATTTCCCAAGCTACATTCTTCTATTTCATAAACGTTTACTGCTTACTGTGAGTGTGAGAGTAAAGAAAAGCAAATGTCCACTGGAGAAAAGTCCAGCGACATCACTCATGCCACAAATTGAAACAGCTATACTAGGCCTACAGTAATAGAGATATCTGGTTCTGTTTTCTTATTTGTTCTTTCACATGACCTCCAAGTCCAACCAACTCAGAATATGCAGTTTCCGCTGTATGTTACAAACGAAAACAGAACTCTGGGCAACACAGACAACGCATTGTTTCTCTATAGAAGCCTAGGCATTGCAAATGCTTGCATCTAGCACATAAGTCCATAAAGAATAATGTGTTCATAATAATAAAAATTACTTAAACATCCAGATGTGTGTGCACACACACGCACACAGGATACTGGAGATGGAGGGAAGAAAATATGATTTGTACAACTTTGTTTTGCAGCAATCCCCATCTGGCTACTGATACTTACCAGAAAGTCAAACACACTGAGGCCCAGCATATCAAAAGAAATGCAGACATGTCCATGGAAGTCAAACCAGTCAAGCATCTGTACACACAAGCTGTGAAAGCAGAAAAATTCTTTTAATGTTTGCTAGGGTTAACATCTGGTGCTGGGGGAAATGGAATACTAACGCACCACAGATCACGCCTACACAATATATATATATATGCTAAGCCAGACACCCCAACGCCTTTTCCTTTCTTGCTGAAAACAAAGCAGCTGAAGCACAGTTTACGCATGCAAAGGATGTAAAGAGATGACCCCCACATCCCAACCACCCCCACCCCCCAAAATATCATCTTATGAAGTTGACTGTCAGGGGAAGCTACAGTTAGGTAGGGACAGTCATCCCAAAAAACTTACTATTTGCCTGAAGGATCTTTCTCTTTTAACTTCTCAAGGACATTGATCTCCAGTTTAGCTGCTTCTCTGTACTTCTCAACATTTTTGATGATTTTGAGAGCAATTGTCTCACCATTCCTGGAAAAAAAACAATTGTTGAGATAAATGCAATAAAATTCTATGGTGTGAATAATGAGGGAGGGGATTTTGCATATATTCTTGTGCTAACACCCTACCCTTTCTCTTCACCTTCACAGTCTTATCACATGATGCAAATGTATCTGGTTATAAAGTTGGCACCATGTTCATCAATTTACTGCTAAAAAAATTTGCACCTCACTCAAACAACAAAGGAAAGAGAAGGAGGAAGAAGCAAATCTTTCAAGACTGCAAATTATCAAGTCAATAAGGTCTAAACTGGACATGGGGAAAAGTCTTTTCCTTGGTCGGACAAGTGATGGTGTCCGTGCAGCCTTATGTCTGATAGTATGCCCTCCTACCCAAACATGCGCACACCCACCTCTAAGCATCTCGAGCACCATTGTTAAAAATCAGAAATACAGCCAAAGTGTCAAGAATACTGCCATCATGGCAAATGCATGGGTGCAAGCGAAAAATTTCTGCTACACAGAAATCCAATTTTCTGTGCCGTCAGCCTCTCTCTAGATACAAACATGCACACACACACACACAAGGTAATTTTTATAAATAACAAACTTAACACATTCGTTAGGTTTTCAGACAGCTTGGGACAGCATAGAATTTCAAAGGAATATTTTTTAATGCAGGCATCTGAATGTCTGTTTCTTAAACATTATGGGATCACAGGCACTAAAACATTTTAAAAGAAATTTTTAAAATTTAAAAAGAAATCTTTTAAAGTACTATAAAGAAGTTTGTAGACTTTTTTGTTTTGCTTTGACAACTATACTGACGTCTTTTTTAAACCTATATCAATGTCTAAAAGGAGGCACTTCGATCAAAAGTTAATTCTGCATAAACATAAACGACAGCATTCTTTACTCTCAGTTTCACACTGTCATGATCCTGCTTTGATCGCCTAAATCACAGAAACTGTAGCAGTCAGCACCTGTTACATCAGGATGTCACTATTGTACTTGTGATTGTCGAAGTTCCAGAGGCTGAAGGTGGAGGAGGAGGCAGTGTATTGCACAGTGCTGAGACTGGCTAGAACTTGTCACATTCACTGACCAATTCTTTTAGGCTTCATGGAATCGTAATATCTAGAGCCACTTTTCACAACGTGGTTAAAATTCATAAGTGTATTAAATCCTCTTCCAATGGCTTTCGTTTGTGGTCTTTTACATCACTGTCAGTTGTAGTCACTAGATCTTACTTTACTGCCAGTTAATGCATTTAAAGCTGGACTTACTTTAATGCTTCCTGCAAGAACCTCACTAAGCATGGTCAGCTGATCATTTACTTTTAGTACTCCAAAATGACACTTTTGAAATGAGTGACATACTGCAGTGAACCACATTTTGAGAAAAACAAGAATGCGTGAAGGCAAGTAACTCATATGCTTTTGCTAACTCGTCCACTGCACGATCGGTGATTTAACATTTGGCCTGGTCAAAATTCAAGTCAACAATTTAGAAAAGTGCATAAAGATAATGCATGTTTTCCAAATTTTATAAGTGATTTTAAATCTGTGTGCGTTAAAATGTACCACTTTGCTTAAATGGAGAGCCTTGCTCCAAATTTTGGAAACCTCACCCTACCCTCCTATCCCATTTTCCTTTAATTTAGATGATTTGCAAGAATGACCTTTTTAATGTGGCAAAAATGTGGAAATCCGTTAATTGATGGAGCTCTAGCACACCTAGGCGTTATGGCTAGCAAATCCAAATTAATTGCTAAGCATCACTTGCCGATTTTTATAGCAGTTAGATTTCTAACATCTTCACAAAGCAAATCAGCTATAACCAGAAGCGAATGCCAGTCGCACTGCATTATGGTTAATTGAAATTGTGGACAACCAGCACACAACTGGCCTAAAAAAAAAAAGGGTAGAGTTTTATGGTATGTGGATTTACATATAAATATGGAAAATCTTTCATCCATGCAGATATAATTGATACTCGGCATCACAACATTGGCAAATATCCAATCAGCTTGACAAAGGCACACACACTACACAAAATCTGATTCTCTCCTGGTCTCAGACATCATCACTTCTCTGTGTATTCCTGATAACGCTGAACTGGGCAGTTTGCTGGTTTATAGGTTGGGGTTTTTTCCATGTGAGTTTTATTGTGATCATCGTCCTCAAAAGGCATGTCATTGTCAGGATCACGTTTTCGCCTCTCATCTACCATCTCACAACTGCCACCAGAACATGATGGATAGGAACCAATTAAAAGCGTTTGAATAGTAATGAAAACCCATATGCATGTGTTCAGCTTCGTTTGTAAGCACTTAGAGCACCGACGAAGTTAAGTGCCATAAAACCCCATTATTATTACAGTAACTTACTTTCAGCATCCTTGGCATTCGCTCAACTCAGAGTGACAGCAGCTTGGGGGAAATAGGCCCCAGAACCCCCCACACCCCACAATAGCAAGACAAGCCATATTTTCTGTAGTGGGGCCCATCTGAGACACTTTTCAGGAACAAACCATGGAAAGTCAGGAGGGTACATATTTGCCCACCCCTATGATGCCTATTCATGTGACTGTACACAGAAGAAAACCAATATAGGTTCATAAATAGTACAATGACTCCCAGGGGCTTTGGATTTCACCCCGTCCATACCGGCCAGGGTTGTTGTGCAGCGACGCACACTTTCAAAATTCAAACGCTCCTTACGGAAAGTCGTTTAAGGCAAACAAATGGAAGCATGCAGTTTAAGTATGTTTTTGCTTCAAAAATCAGTTTCTTTCACCCTTGTAGGCCATACAGTTATTTTGTTACAATTGTCTAAACAAGCCCCCCACAAAATTGCTGTCACACCAAAAAGTCTTTCTCAAACATGGCCAGCAGTCATTGAGTTAAGCTTCTGCTCAGAGCAATCAGATGAAAATTAAAATTTTAAAAAAATGTAGTTAGACTGCTTAGACTCCAAATGCTTCTCTATCACAGCAGTGCTTCTTTGTTATTGTTGTTGTTTTTTCGTCGTTTTTGTGTCGTCCTGATGAAGGGGTAGTGCCCTGAAACATGTAGATTGTCTTTGTCTTTGTCATGTCTTAGCTTGGTCCAGTTCCCTTGTTTTAAATTTAAGTGCTTCTTGAATTTTTTTTTTAAACCAAGGGGTTAAAATGACTCCCTAGCCTTAAAACTGAGGTCTTTTTTTTTTTTTAAAAAGGGGGTGGAGTGGGTTGAACCTGCAGATTTCTGCATCATTCTTTAGTTATTATTGGCAAATTACCCCTGATTGTGCATTAGAAAGAGCTCTTACAGCCACTAGGCATATTTACTCCATTCCACTGTCCCCAAACTTTCAGTATGTCAACAAAACTACAAAAAAAACCAAAACAAAACAAAATCAAAACAAAAAAATATCCCCGTATCCCCAAGGAACAAGAACATTCTGTCCTTCGAAGTAAATGCACTTGTATTTATATGAGACGAGGGCTGCTATTGATCTTCAGAATAACCATACTTCTTATTTCTGGGATATCATTCACGCAACACATTTTCCTATGTCTCTCCCTTCCCTAAAATCCTTGTATTTTTCCATACTTCTTGTTTCTTTATGTAATCAACACCAACACGTAACTCGTAAGACAATCCAGTAGTAACCTCAAGCATATAATTCATAAGCAGGCACCAAGTAGGAAGCAAAACAAAAACTATAATGCCAGATCAGTCAGCTACACCATGAACATGATAAAGCACATACTGTCAATAAATATACCGCCTTGTAACCTGTCTATAACAGTGAATCAACAGTCTCTCCATATTAAGGGCAAGGGGGCTACTTTCTATTAATGACTGCATCCTTAACCTCTTCAAAATGTTTATCCCGCTAAAATCACCATCTCTAGATGTTGCCAGCTTTAAGTGGTTTTTCTACAAATTAGCAGTCTATTTCTGGCAAATAACTAATCCACACTATATCAGTTCAATTATGCTTTAGAACTCCCAACCTGGCCTTCTCTAATCCAGTGCAACACAAGTCACACGCCCAGCATCACTTTCTCTTCCACTCCCACCTCCTACCTCCATGCCTACCCTCCCTGTGGCCATGACAACAGCTCCAAAAATAGGGCCCTGAGCTAAACATCCCATTTTTTCTTCCCTCTCCCTTGCTTCTGGTTCATGTATCTTGTGTGTGGTATTCAGTGACTGGGGCTTTGCACAACACTGATATGGCATGCTTCCAAACAGCCAAGAAAACTTCACAAAGACCTGGTAGGAAATCCAGTTTCCCTGACACTAACAGAGACCAACAGGGTGGAACACTCTACATCCTTCTGTCATGCTGTGGTGGTGGGGAGATATGTTAGAGATGGTTATCTTTGTTTACTGTTTTGGTGTTCAATTGTACTGTGGAGACTAACTGGCTAACCTCATGCAAATGAAGACATTTATGAAAATTCCTTCCAAATGTCTGAAACTGACCCAAGATGGAAGACTTTAAGAGAGGCTACTTTGAAAATGCTATCATTCTGTCATACATATTCCGCAAGAAAATTAACTGAAATTTCTTATGAAGACTTAATTATGCTACAAAATGCATGTAGTGCAGGATAATCAGCAGCCACTTTAATAACAATATAGACCCCCGATGGGGACATATCAGAGTTCATATATACATATATCACTTGGGTTCCTCCCTTTCACCAAGCATGTCTCAGGAAACAGATAAAAGACTGAGGCTGATAATGGTCTGTCCATGCTAACACCCCTAGTAACTGTGAAATTACCCCTAGTAACTCCCCCCTCCCACCCATGAAAAAAAACTGTGGAGTTTAGCGGTTATGTTGAGCGTTTCAAGTACTTCCTGTTGGATTGATAATTTGATAACTTAAGCACTGTCCTCATTTGTTGTTTATTATTGCGGAGTTTAGCTTATGTCAAAGGATGCTCAGAGCTTGTTCAAGAAGGCATGGATGATGAATTGCATATGCATCTCTGCTGAGCAGACTTAGCACTTAAAATGTAACTGTTGCTGGTACTGGACAGTGTCCTTGGTGACCTTATGTGGCTCCTAACTTATACAAAGAATCTGATGGTCATGAAGAAATGAAATTAAATGCCAGAGAAGCACATATCATCCAGTCTCTTTCAACTGGTCTACAAGGTTATGGGTAGGATGGTGAAGAGAAAGGTGAAATGAAAAAAGTCTGCCAATGCAGCCTGCAGTTTCTCCTTAAATATCCACCGGGAAAGCCTTTCTTGGCACCACTGTGGTAAAAGAAAAAAAAAGCATGCAATACAACAGTTTGCTTGAAAACCATCTGGCTATCCCAGTTGGTCACATGACTGTTTACTTGCTCTTGAGTCTAAACCTGACCAACGCAATATCTTGCTCCAAAGCAATGGCAGCTGTGGCAGTGACAAGCAAAACACCAACTGTTTTCTTAGCAAATGCTTAAGGACTAACAATGATGCTAAAAGGCCCTCCCCATGAAAACCCCTCTCCTCTCCTCAATAACACAGTTGTGTTAGCTTTTACAGAACACATGCCTGTGGATTCCTGTTTTCAACTGAGAAAGCAGAGCACCCTGATCTTTCACTTTGGGGTATGTTATTTCTGAAGAAAGAATTGCCCCTGTTTTCTCTTTATTACAAAATGAAAAAAAGCATTCCTATTTCTGTCTACTTCTCCTACTCCACAACTCTGCAAGCATCAGACAACTCTTTTTTAGCCAAGCATGCAATTACTCTCCCCTAAATGGCTAAGTGGTCTTTGAACTTGGAATTTTTAAGGTCAGGTAAGCATGATGCACACATGCCCACAAACAGGTGCAGACAGCTTGCCGAAAAAGGGGACAGAGAGCGCAGTCATTTGTGAATTAACTCCAAAAGGATTCTTCAGAATTCAAACTTATTAACAAAATGTCAATTCACATTAGCCTATTAGGACATGGCCACCCATGGCTTTACGTGAACTCATAACAGTAGTAGCTTAATAAATCAACATACAAGACTCATTGTTTCAAGGTTAAGTCTCTTCCATCAGCTAAGAAATGCAGGCTATTCCATACGGATTTTCTGTTGCAAACCCACTGCTAACACATTACAAATTAAGGGCAGTAGACTTGGACACAAAATCATGAATTCTAGTTAAGGGGCAGATTTGCAAATCTGAGGACAAAAACCAAAGAATGGGATTCTCTCTCTCTCTGCACTGCCAAGTTGCCAAGAAACATTTGATCCTAGGGCATTATCTCCGTTCCACATAAGAGGCAAACATATGCAGGGCACATGGGATTTATGACTGCCCCTATGATCAGAAGAGCAGATACAATTACTCGTACAACCCAGCTGTGAGCAGAAAGCCAAATAAACTGTGGTATATGATATGAATTGCCAAGTTTTCATCAATGTGTTGCAGCTATGGCCTGAAGGAGGGGAATAAAGGAAAAATTTGATGAAAAAGAGGAAAAGGACAGCCAGGTAAAAGCTGTAAAAGATGTTGCTGCTATTAGCCATTAAAAATGGCTGGCTTTCTTTGCTAGCTAATAAAGGAACCTTAAAACTAAAAGGCACTGGTAAGGTTTTAATTGCATTGACTAATTCCCTCAGGCCAGCAGCAGAAGGCAGCCATCAAAGGCTGGGGAAGAGGAGATGAACTAGGGCAGAGAACCTTCAACACAAATTTCTGCCCTTCCCAAAATAATGTTCTTGATGAATCACAGATTGCGATGACATGCGTGCATGAATGTGTGGGTGACCAGAAAAGATCAGTGTTAAGCAAATAAAACAAAAAAAAAATGCATGCACCAATAAACAATTTCACACAATACTAACAGAACTACAACAACCACCATTTATGACCATGTTACAAATTCAGAAATGTGGATGAGCTGAGAGCAGGGAGAAGGGTAGTGATAAAATGTCTTGATCAAGCACACACTCACCTTCGAAGGTCTTTGCACTCTGCTACTTTCCCAAAGGTCCCCTCTCCAAGGGTAGACACCACTTCATCTGCAAAACAATCCCGACATTGACAAGCCTTTCTCTGATAGTCCTCCCTTCAGGCTGGGACACCAGAGAAAATGACAGCCATTTGCTTCATTCCTAACCAGTTCTTTTATCCAAGACAGCACAACAGTGCAGGAAGACACCATTCCTTGAATACTGGTGGTGATCTTACTGGCAGTTACCAAAAAAAGCCACTTCAGTCTGGCATCTGTTCAGACCAACTGCACAGTGAGAATGCATCTCCAGAGGCCGTTGAAGGTTTTACAGCTGAAACTGTCACTTCTCAGCCCAGATAGGAGGAACACATGGTCAAGCAAATATACTGATCATCACTTAGTGCAGGCATCAAACCTCCATTGAGTGGATCAATTTATTAAAAAAAAACTCTACATTATAAGCATTGAGTTCATACCATAACCCTGACCAAAAGCATTTTGAACGAAATAAATATTAAATCTTCACTGTATGAAAAGAATAATGACCTATATGTGCATGTATACTATGTATCAGACAACATGGTACAAAAGTGGGATGGGAGACTACGAGGGGCGATAATGGGGGAGGGCATGGTGGGAAGGGGAGATAAAAGAAAGGATGTCTTCCTAGACTAAACATTACATAATTGGTGAGTACATCGAGCGTGCAGCACGTCGGCTTGGCGATAGATCAGGTGTCCATCTGCATCATCTTCCACACTGGGTGCTCTCTCATCGCCCTCCTGCCGATCCTGCAGCCGTCCACCGCCGCCGCCATTTTCATCCACATCAGGTCAGGTTTGAACCCCCACAGCGCCAGCGGACCAGGCCAAAACAGATGGCAATGCACGTCCCCGACACCGTGACACAGCAAGCAGGGGGGTCGAATCATCATGTTCGCACGCACCCGTGTTCAATGTTTCAATGCCATGGGTGGCAGCCCACATATGTACGAGATAAGACAGGCAAGGGCATGGCGAAGGTAAAGATCGTGTCACATAATGTGTACATCGCATGAATTGGCATGGCAATCATGGTAGAAGCAGTAGTCTATGTTAAGTTAAGCATTCCATGCATCAGCTGGGCAGATGAAGACAGCACAGGGAGCCATATTTAAAACTAGTGGTTGGTTTTAAATTTAAATCCAGTGATTTGTGATTAGGAACAAGAATATGGGCATTCATTTTTGTAAGTGAAGTGTAATAAAACTGAATTGTGTATGAATAAATAAGGACTAAATTTTATGAGATGTTAGCAATGGTTCATGAACCTAGAGAAGGCTGAATGCAAGAAATGAACACCTCACACACTCTTGGGAAAAAACTATTACTGTTTACCACAAAAATAACAAACATAAAAGAATCAAGGGTAAATTACTAGCTTGTGTGGGGTAATGTGGGATGAATAAAATGATGGAATCAACACATTTTTGCTTATCACACAAATTCACCAAACGGAGTGCTATGACAATGGCATTCCATTATCAGGAAGATTGCAGAAAGTCAAAGAACAAGAATCTGCACACAAAACACTTGAAAATGGTTGGAACAAATCTGTTGGCTTTCCATGAACCACTCTGAACTCCACAGTGTATTGCACCTCTGGATGACGATGACAGCAAAATTTTCAATGAGTACCCAGCTTTCTTGATCCTGTTGTATCAACTATCATGCGTTTCTTCTCCAAGCCAATCCAACTCCTCACCCAAAAAGTCACAACACCTTAGTATTTTACCAGCTTGCACAAACATGCAACTGAAGACATAGCCTGCCCTATCTATGCATGTACACAAACCAGAGTATGGTGCAAATACTTCAGATCACACACTGTGCTTTTGCTTGATGTTGTGTGTGCAAAACTCAAGGAACAACACTACAATGGTGAGATTTACATCAGTTGAGAGTTGTTAGTATATGTAGCCAGTTTAGTAGTTACCACAATGTATACAACATACAAAATATATTTTTAAAAATGAGACAAGCATGTGGTCACATGCAAACAGCACAGAAAGTACCACTGATTTTTTGTAATGCAGAGGTTAACATGATACCCTAAACAGAAAATAAATTTCTGGCATGGCAAACTTAAATCAATAATCTAAAAATTTGTGCTTATAATCCTGAGAATAACACTACCAGCCAGTTGTAAGAATAAAAGAGTAAATATATGTACATCCTGAAGCTGCTGCCCCTTTCTCTCCAGGCTTTTTCCTCCCTCCTATTCACAACTGATTCGGTGAGCCAATGCATCCACCCACCCACCACATAAACACACTCTGACCCACAGTGGCAAACAATGACCCTCTCATCCTAGCCTTCCTTGCTAGTAAATTATTTCACTTCCCAGTTGTGCCCTTTCTGCACACTCTATGACATTTGGAATCACATTTGCTTCGTGACCCTTGCATTGCTTTGCTAGTCTCACCAGTCTATATACAAAACTATTTACTCTTTTACTGAAAATAAAATCTTATGCTCTGCAGAACCATGTTGGGATCACCACCATCTATATAGGTGTTCTGCATGTGTTAACTGCACAGATGCAATATTCTCTTAAAAAGTTTGATCCCATATCTGCAAGACAGGTCTCATCTTGTATGGGTTAATTTCATCATTTCCTACACTGTGGTAGAAGACAAAGTGAAATTTAACCAAGCAACCTAACTTTTCTACATTATATATATATATATAAAACAGTGCACGGGTGCTTACCCCAATGTTGAAATATATGTGGAAAGGGAAGATGCCCACTTTAGAATGAGCAAACTAGCCTGAACTTGTTGAGATTGTATGTTTATTTTATTTTTAAATTTACAAGATAACATTACTGTTACTGATGCAGGCCAATGGGGAACAGTTTCCATTAATGCCATGCCACTGCCAGTGTTAAATCGTTGTTCATGGGCAGTTCTGGTAAATTTTCTTTACCCAGTCCCTAGCCACTACCACTTCGAGACACAGACAATATGCAGGCTGAGGGACCCATGCTGCCACTGAATGAAAACAGTTTACAAATGTCAGTGCAGATATACTGGTCAACACTGGAACTGTATATGAGCTCCCTGCACATCCTTTTATCCTGGTAGTGATGCATATTTGCATGCTGCGTCTGCCTGTATGCACACGACAGAAAAACACTATACACCACCCTGACCTGTTCAGCAGCAGTGCCAAACTTGGCAGTCTTGTCCTGACCCCCCCCCCCCCCACCTCCAACTGCGCAAAAGGAGCAATGGATGCATACCGATCCAGTCTACTAGCAATCTTGAGATCCGTCACAATTATCAATATAAGATGAAAGGAAGCAGAGGCACACCGAACTAAATGAACACCAGAACAACCCACGTTTCCCTGACCTTTTTGTAGGGTATATAATTGGCCATTCAAGTTCCACTGTGTGTACAGTTGCTACAGCAATATGCAAATGGGACCAAAACTCATTTCTAAGCAACAGTCAACGGATAACAATAAAATAATGTTTATCTACATTTCCACCTCAGTTTTAGCTGCCACGAGTTCAAGTAACCCCATTCAAATATCGCATTCACAGTCTGGTTTCCTATAAACTGTTTAAGCGCTACCGGCCCGCTAGCCAAAAGGCAAACAAGTCTAAAAGATTGACACATCCCTTCTGGAATGCCAGCCCCCAGGAAGACTAGCCTTGGACTTGGAAAGGTGCAGCACTTCACTGTAATAACTGTATTATACTAAAAGTAAGATGGGCACAAATAAATATTCAATTTTCAAACTGTAGTAAACATATACTCTTTTATAAACAAAAAGTGCTGTTCTCCAAGAAATATAATTCTTCTGATCTTTGCTAGGACCTTCTTTGTCTGGGTGTCAGCTGCCTAATGCATGCCGCCCTGCCCTTAAAAGGCCTGTGAAAGGAGGCAGTTAACAGAGGAGGCTGAAAAAAGAAAGCACACATACCGCGGCACGACTCCTGTTCAAAGCATACTTATTACCGCCAGTGGCCGGCATATTCCTCCATTCTCTGACGCCACCTCCAGCATCCACTCTCATTCTGGCTCTGCCCTACACCAGTTTTGCTTGAGGATCAGTGTGCATCAACCCAGGAGCAGCAACACCAGGGCCTAGCAAGGGCCGCACAACGGCGGCGGCGGCAGCAGGAGCAGCAAGAGCAGCGCAGCAGTAAACGTGCCCTATTCCTCCAGACCGCAAGGTACTGCGGCAGGCAAGCGGGGGCCCGAGCAGGGGCTATAGCACCAGCCAAATATTCAAGGGGAAAGGGGGGAAACCTGCAGACTGGTGGAAGCCAAGAGGCAGCAGGCGGCTGGGGATGGTGGGAGGAAGGGTAGAAGGGGCTGGCAGACGCGGAAAAGATGGGGGCAGGCATACACATGCGCACTCACAGACACCAATCCCTGGTCTCCAGCCTCCCTGGATGACAACACTGAAGAGTACACGCTGTACAGCAAAGCACGAAAATTTCACACATCGGCGCACCTGCACTGGCAGATATCGGCAGCAACGAGTCGGTTGCGGAGACTAAGGATGTGGTAATCACCGTTTTCACCTATTTTTTTTCACTCTCTCTGACCTGGTAACATCGGCTGTAAGCCATCAGCGATCTCCATTTTTTGCTCTGCTTTTAACACATTTACATCTGTGGCATAAGCTCAGCGCACATTCAGATGCCTGGCAGGCTGCATGAAAACGGAAACCCCGACTGGGGGCCAGAGTACCTGCGTTCCAAAGATGGCACCTGCTGGAGGCTCCCACAGGGGTGCGCACGTAGCCGCCCGCGATTTTTTCAGCGATGTCAGGAGATAAGCTCGCGCAGATAGGCAACGTCGGCTCGGGAGTTCTGATAAATAAAAGCAGCGCTCGTTCCACGTCTCCCATTTGCACAGCTGCACCCTGCCCCGTAGAACCCGAACAACCGTTTAATGCACAACGCACGGGTGCCGCTATTCGTGTATCACTCAGGTGTGGTCAATGATTGTCAGCGCGCCACAAGACTGCCGTCATCCTTGCTGATTTCGAACCCACCTAAACGTCAGATGCTCTAGAGGTTGGGGTGGTCACTGCTTCGACCTTGCCTCCCGGCTCCTTAGTGAGCTCATTGGGAACAGCGTAAAACAGCCAACGACCATAATTGATTTTCGTAGGCAACCCACCACCTTCGATCTACACAACGCGGGAATTCTACGACTCTGTGGGTTTTCTTCAGTCCCTTATAGTATGTTTGTGTTATCAATTTATCAGGCACATCTTATTTTTAAAAAAAAAAACAGAAGAAGCTCAATCACTCTGCACCACGACACCTGCAAAGCCTGAGGGCGAGCAGACGAGCACTAATCTTACTCAGCTCTATCAGTTGTTGACGTCAAGGAGGGTTGTGCGGCTCCTCTTGTGGTCTAATTAGCAACTAACCTGGACATGGCGAGGTGAGCCTTGTAACTGGCACGTGTCACCCTTTCATGCCGCAAACATGGACACACGGCTAACGAAGACAGAAGCCAAGTGCCGAGACAGGTGACGAACAGTTCACCTCAGAGCCACCCCTATCTCCCCAAAACGCATACAAAGTCGTCTTGGAGATTTAGCAGGTAACACAAACACCACAGCCCTCGCCAACCTCTCATTCCCCAGCCCTGCCTCTCGAGCCTTATCTTCGATGTCAACAAGTCTGCAGCCAAACCCCGATTCCTCGCCCTAACCAGCGTGGTCGGTGCATCTAGGATACAGCGGAAGATACTGAGGAATGGGCTGGTTAGGTGCACTCGTCAGACGCAGGGCCGTACAACGGCAGAAGAGATGTTAAGGCCCTTTGTCTTGTCACAGCACTGCAATTAGGGTGATACCAACACCCTTCTGCATAAACAACCACACAATCAGAAGACAGCAACGATGTAAACACGGAGGACTGGGTGGGGAGGGAGGGAGTCATTTCGTGTCACTTCGCTGAAGCTGAAAGGCGCTCTAGGCTGAGATAAACAGGCAGTTGCTGTCCTATCAAACTGCACTTCTGGCAACAAACGTGTTGGACCTGTTGCATCTCTCGCACTGCAGCCCAAGTACATGGCGCAAAAGCGCCGATCGAAATCAATATGCATCATAAACCGCAGCCGCTCCGGAACGGCTTCAGGAGTAGTGCCTGCGGTACGCCAGGAAACGCCTATTACCCTACTGGTGCCACTTAACGCCCCCGTTCGCCTGTCATAGTGTTCCTGCTGACCAGGACTCTTGTTTTTATTGTTCGCCAGCTGCTAGCATATCAACCGAACTCCAACATCTCACAGTTCACCTCCATGATGACGCTGAGAGCTGCAGGGTTTAGGAAAGTAGTCCAGCTGCTGTACCCATTGAATTTCCTCCTTTCTACCTCAACCCGCCACCCACCCCACAAGCCGCTTTGGAAACGTGGGAACGATACACGACTAAAGGCCCGCAGAGAAGGTCAGCAGGGCAGGGCTACGTCCCGACGTTGAAACCGCCAGTGGCAATTTGCTCTTTTCCGGTGGTCTAAACGGCAGGCGGCATTTTTTACGTACCTGAGGCCCGTGCTTAATTTACACGTTTATGGCCACAGTAGTTCTTCAGGCCTCCGATACTGTCAGTCCCTCTCCCTGCTGCGTCACAGGTCAGAAATCCGAGACCGCTGCGGTAAGCCTCCCAGCAATGGCGATCATCGTATTCATTAAACATCCAAGAGTACGGAAGTTTTCAAACGTTTCCACTAGTGTACATCGCCATGCAGTGTAGAAACACCATCATGCCCAAACAGATGCATTCCTCTCACGAAATGCAAATGACTACCGAGTCTGGCAGCCGTGCGACAGTGCAACTGCACGTACACATTCTAGCTCCTGGGTCAACGGACAAACAACCGAGAGCACTTTCACACACACGCGCGCACCCATACAAATACATAGACAACCGTTTCTAATAACTGCGGGCGGACTTTGTGCACAGCAGTATTTTCCAACATTGTGCTCTTTTGTCTAATACTTTGCAACCATTTTCTTTATTAACCACCAATTTCTACTGACAGCATGAGTAAACGAAGAACGCAGATTACTACTGTCTTTAGCTGGCGCTCAGGCAAAAGCCACAGGCTGCAGCTACGCAGCGTTCAGCGGGCCAGCAAACTATCGTGTCTTGGCAAGAACCACTTCGACCTTCTGCTAGGGAACAGGAAAAGAAGGGCTCGGCTAGGGCAAGGCCGAATAAGCCGTGTTACGTTGTCTGCAGCAGCAGCAGCACGGTCATCCTGCACCGCCACCAAAACCGCGTTAGCGAATGCTGTGCCTGTACGCCCGTCGCCGTCTTCCAACCTTTAAAATAGTTCGCAGCGGGCCCAAAACGAATTATATTACATAAAAAAAAGAGGAAACGTGGAGCCATGCATGCACGCCCACTAACGCACGAAGTTATGATTGAGGAAAGTAGGCACTCTGATGACGTCCAATATCAAATCTTAATTAGGCGCGTGCACGGCGAACGGAAACACTCATCCGGCAGGCTCAAAAGGGACGGCGCGGACAAAGGCAACACGCCAGCAGACGAACTGCTGTACAATATTTGGTAACAGACAGCTCAAGTAGCTCAGTGCACGCTCTTTCCGACATGGTCCTCTCCCATACTGTCGCAGTCAGCTTGTGACTACAGCTTCTCACACTGTGTAGTGATAGGTCCGCGATCTAAAAGCAAACCGTGAAGGCTAGACATCAAGTTACCCTGCCTTGCCGCCATTCCGACTCGCCTATCCCCTTGGCAGGAGGCTGTTTCCGCAGAAAATTTTAAAAATTGCTGTCAGATACTGTATGGTCAATGATGCTTCTTCATGATCAACGACATGGATAGTCAGCAGACGTGAGGGGGCATGAAGGAAGGGCAATGCTGAAAGGTACAGGAAGACTTTGATGGTAGTGGTGTCCTAATGATTATAACAGTAGACACTGAATCACTACTCATCCTAGGCACCAAAATGCTGGAAAGTGAACAGCTTCAGAACAAGAAAAGTAAACAAATTAGGAAAATTGAATGAAGCAAGAAGTTGAGTTTCCTTAAAATTTAGGAATCGTTCGAGTAATGGAAAATGACTTTTTTCACCTCACAAGTATGTTCATGAAATTTTTTATTCCAGGAACACATGACACTGGGCAGGATATACTACTACAACACAACACACCCTCCCCCAAAGCATAAATACTAACAAACACTACAAGTCTCTAATGTTATTTCTGAAAGTCATAAAAATAACTATAACTATCATACACTGCAACTATTTGTTGAAATCCCATACAAATTCAAAATCAAAATAAAACTTTCAGATAAATCATTAACTTTTTTTCTGGTTGATTAATTTTTAAAAATTCAACACTATGTTGGTGTAGGGCACTCTGAAATCAAGAAACTTAAGCAGGAAAGTTTAACAAAGCATACTGTCATGGCATATTAAATATTTTAACTTTTGTAAAATATGCAAAATATATGTGTAAGGGATGAAACTTGTCATTACTCTAGCAGAATCATGTGCCAACATGAATGCAGTCCCTTGCAGACTGGCTCACCAGCATGCAGAATTTCTCAAGAATTTCCTTGGGCTGTTTAAAGATGGCACACAGCCATAGAGGACTCTAATCAAAACCAAACACCTGACCTGTTCATCACAAAATCCAACAAGGAAATTGATCTTTGCATCAGTTTGGCAATAAAAGATGACTATTCTGTTGAGAAGTTAATCTAAAAGATAAAATTCCTCTAATGAAAAACTCTGCATTTAATACCTGCATTGTAGACAGTAGCTGATTACATAAAAAAAAGTAGTGCGCGTATGGTCAGAACTAGTTCCCATACATAACACATCCTGGGCATTCTTAAACTGCTAACTTGTGCCCACCCACCAACCACTTCCCCACCCACTGCCCTTCTAATTCTATTTTCTTATTTACCTGAGCACCCTAGCCACTTTAATCAGCAAAACTTTAGAGTTAGCCTGGTAACGCCTTTTATCTTCCTGTTTTTGCCCAGTGGGTTGATAACACTAGTTACACTCAATGGCATGGAATTCATTTTAAGAAAGTTTAAGCAGAGTAACAAAATTTAACAACCCACATGTGTGCAAGACCAGATTAGCAGATATGAACCAACTACCTACAATTCTCACTGCTTGGTGACCAGTGGTTGTATCACTGTACAAATATACCACACTAAGTAGAAAGAAATCATACAGGCGAATCCCTCACCAAATTTGCATTCAGCTATGTACTCCTCTGGTGATACACTGTACATGCAATTCTGCACTACTGAATATGTAAGTCGAAAGGAAGTACAAAACCCCAAACTGTCATACATAAATCCAAGATTAGTCAAATATATTCTGATTAGAGAGTGTTTCATGAAAAGGCATCATGCAACAGAACTTAGAAAGCTAGCATTATTTTTAAAAAAAAAAGGTCCACTGTATAAGGACAAGCAGTACATGGACAACACAAGGTAAGAAACATGTTTTCTAGCTCGATTCAGATGAGAGGCAATGAGATGCAGAAATGTAGAATAAGTAGCAAATGAAGAGCAACCATTTTATGACAGTACATGAGAGCAGTTTAATGATGCTTTACTGAAGAGGAAAAGATGCTTCAATTTGTTTATAGTTCTAGATGATAATAAGTATTTGTTTTTGTATGTTTTAAACTTGTGTGTGTGTCTGTACATCTGTGCATCTCTCTAGAGTGACGTGCAAGCAGATGCATGCTTTTTCTCTCGCTCTTTCTCCCATGCATGAGAATTGAGCCTGATCCTCATGACAATCAGAAATGGGTGCATGAGATAAATGAAATCATCATGAACATTATTTTCTTTCCAAAATGGTCCCGTGCACTTCTTTAAAAAAAAACTTAACATGATTTTCCTTTTTTCTTTCAAATGTTAGAAAGTTAGAATGTTATAAATAAAAACCTTTAAAATAAAAAAAATACAACTCCAAATTTTTATTCCTAATTGCTGCATAAAGTATAAGAGTCACATTAAAGCCATTTGTTATGCACTGAGCAAACAACTATGTGGTTTTCCACAACTTTCAAGTTTTGTGCAGATATCTTCACCTTGCCCAGATTTCAACATGGAATGCTTGTTTTACTCCTGGGTACTCACCTGTACATATCTGGCAATGATAGCACACGTTAAAACAATGACACGAATGCATAAAATAGGGACAGAGAAGCCCTAAATTTTAAAAAAAACCCAACAAATTCATGGGAGAAAAGCCTGTACACAAAATCTGCTCCCATGGAGGAAAGTCGTCCATGTTTATCTCCATCTGATCTCTGCATTACCCGACTGCAGAACCAATGAAATGTACTAGGGATGTACGGTACAGGGCTGAATTGTGTGGTGATGCATGTTTTTGGTTTCTTAATTTTTGTAAGGTAAAGACCATAGAATGAGGCAATATATAAACTTGCTGGGTGATGATGGAAGGGTTCTTTATAACCACAATTGAACCTATTCAAAAAGGATTTGGAACAACTGCTGTGTGAGTCCCCAGTGAATGTGACCTCCCTAGAAGATTACAGTGAAGTTCTACCATGGGCACACTGACTCCAAATAAAAACAAACAAAAAAAAACTCAGAACCAGAACACAGTCCTTACTGCACCATCATATGCCGTCTAAGCTACAGGAAAACTCAATGGTGATGAAAAATAGTAGCACTGCAGGGTTGTACTCACCCGATTAGAGATAGATGAATCATGATGATGTCGAAGGTGTTCTCGTTCACGGTGGCGTCTGTGGCGTCGATTACGATGTCGACGGCTAGTGTTGGAACTGTACCGACTGCTGGGCTGTGATCGTCCATAGTGGGAACTCTCTTGGGAACCATGGTCAGCAAGATGATCTCGAGAGAGGGAGCGGTCTCGGTAATAGTTTGAGTCCAAATATTCATGCCGGTGACCATACGAATCATATCGTTCTAAGCTGCAAATGGGAAAAATTCCATTTATAGGAACACCGTCGATTCAAATATTTAATGGTGGTAAAAGACAGGGTTTTTTTTAATTTGGGGGATGTAGAAGAACAATGGAGGTATCTTTAGCTTACTTACAAAGTTACATAATAGTTCCATAAATATGATCACTAGAAACATGGTCACTCTGAAGTCTGAGTACAATTTCCATCAGTAAGAAGACAAAGCCCCCTGCTGATAGCTTGAAATTGCTCAAAACAAAAAAAATCTGCAGCACTCAAACTGAAGACTTATGCACAGATTTTGGCTAAAAAAAATATACCTCATTATATTAAAAAAATTACAGTTGCAATGTGGTAATTGGATTTTATTACCCTTTCTTTCTTATGGTGTGCTAAATCATTTAACATTTAAAATGCTATGTCTCAGTTCCAACATGAGATTTCTTGGATCTGCGCTTTGTGGAGTAGGAGCAGGATGGAACAGCAGGTTATATCTAAGCAGTTTATGCTGCCCCTCAAAGAAAATGAGAAGTTAAAAAAAAATACAGTATTGGAAATTTGCTCTTTGTTAAATGTTCTGTTGATCTAGCCTAAAACAAAAATAATATTTAGAAACTTAACTACAAATAGTTATTATCCACAAAAAAAGTCAAGTAACACGAAAGCAGAAAATTAGAGTAGCAAAATACAATGCTAAAATAAAATGATTATTTCCAAGTTGTTGGAAACCTATTTCCCACTACACTAGAGAAATAAATTTTGTCTAGTCTGAATGGTTTAACTCATATCAAATTCATGTTATCAAGGGAGGACATTTGGTCAGTTGAAACGCCCCATTTTAATAGCTTATCTGTTTGGGAATTTTATTTCGATTAAGCAAAATTACATGCACTTTACTAAAATTTCACAACCACTAACTTCAAAATTAGAAATGCTGCAATACTAGGCTGGTTCAGTTTTCCAATATGAACAGATAACAGTTCACTGCCGCCATGGTTCTTCAATTCCAGAACCAGTTTATTAGTCTTGCATCTGAAGACTGACCTAGGTTTCATGCAATAATCTCACTTACAGCTATAAAACGAGCAACATGAATTCGATGCGTACCAAATGGAGCATATTCAAGGGAAGTAACCATGTTGCTTTGGGATCATTCTTCTACTGTACCATCAAGTGGCGATTAAACCAAAGATTCACAATCTCTGATTAAACATTTGGGCTGACCAAACTCATACGTGATCAACTTAGAAATATGTGCATGAAGGAGACACGTTTTCAAAATTTTGTGCATGATTTTCGTATTTGTGTACATGAACAGGTACAACCCTACATGCATACTGGGAACCAAGACTTACACGATCGCTGTTTGTTGCCATTTGTGTTGATTTTCAAGACTTTTGTAAGTCATGTGTGTTTCTTTCTCAAATACACACACCGACTTAATTTTTCTTGAAAGATAGTGACTCTAACTGCCAAAAGATGTTAGTATAACCTCATTCCCGTGGCGGAATACTGTCCCCCAGATGGTAAACTCCCACCCATGTCATCTTTTTGAGACTTTGCATATCCCAAAATATCTGGAAGAGTTTTAGCTGTGAACAATGGATTCCAAACTGTTTTTTCTTCCTAAATGAGAATCTTTGTCACTCATGCGAGTCCGACATTTTGCAATTCTGTGTTCACTTTGCAAACCGATGATTGCACGCCACTGACCAGATTCAAACCAGAACCTGCCAAATGTGCCATCTGACATTTCCATGTTTGGAAATAGACTTTGTGAACCATTTTGCAATTGGGGGGGGGGGAGAAAAATAGTTATGTAAAATTATTTTAAAAATTGGTGAGAAAGTTCGAAGGTCTGTGACAAAAAGTGACTTCATTAGCCTGGTGATTAATCGGCATCAATTCCAAGCTGTGTGATATACAGAACACTATTGTCTTGTTGTAAGCCTAATATGACACCATAGAGACTGTCACAACAGTGCAAATACCTTCTGGTTCTGGAGTGCCTTGGTCTCATGTCATAGTAGTCATCATATGTTCCGCCTCTGTGGCGCTTGTGACGATAACCACCATCATAGGAACTGTCTCTGCTGCATGATCGCTTTCTACGTGATCTTGGCATCTGTGTAAAACAAAACGCAAATCAAATCCACAGGCCAGTGTATAAGCTTTTCTTCCAGTGCACTTGCACTTATTCTGGAGTTCAATGGAGGACAATACTTCAAAGTCGCTCACAGCCTAACACCTTGATGTATCAAGGGTACCCAAATATCACAGGACATCCATCACCTTCCTGTACAGCCAGATTTAAAAACAAAAGAGAGAACTGGAGAAGACGAATAGAAAGAGAAAAAATTCTGTTTTGTATTAACTTAATAAGTGCCAGAGCTTGATAGTAGGCGACCTCTTTGCCGAAGTTGATGGCCATGAGCTTACACTTACGTGACCACTTTCAGAAATTATCAGTTCTGCCAATACAATTTGTAATGGGAGGAAACTGTGTTTAACTTATAGATAAGCCATCCCAGTTCAAGATGGTTGTTTCCCTCTGACCATGTAGTGAGGTTATTAGGAAAAACAAACGGATTTTCCCATGTGCCCTCAGCTGACCAAAATGGCGTACATGACAGTACATAAGGCAGGTTTTCTGCACAGTGGATTTCTGTTACCTCATTGCTGCTGGATTTTAGCTAACTTTGAGAAGATGGCATAGATTAAGGAAATAAAGATTTTATTCAGCATTTGTTTACATTTAAAAATCAATTTATTTCTTGTCTGTAGCAAGTACAGTTATTTTTTAGGATTTTTACATGTGGCCTAAACTGAATAGCACAATGACCAGCGACAATTCAAATGGCAAACATCTACTGGCATCTACTGAGTTAAATCTTCCACATGCACATATGTGAACACCAAATTATTATCAGCTTTTCCAGATATTGGTCTACTTTATACTGACCATAACTAATGTCACAGAAAATTCTTCTGATGAAATTCAGCTGCAAATATAACATTTGAACCGTTTCAGATTTAAGTCCTGCTACTAAATGTGACATAAAAAAACTTTTATTAAAAAAACTGGTTTTCCTTTTGTACATCTAAGCAGCTACAAAATCATAAGAACGAAGACAAACACGTTCTCTTCACATTATTAAAATCATATCTCGATTCCCTATTTCGAACTGAAAATGTGGTGAAGTGTTACATTTTTTTCTAACCCCAAAACGCTCTACACAAGACAACTGGACCAGTAAACCGCACCCATGACGGATACAATGAAGTAATTGGAAAATACAATGAAATCATTCCCTCGTTCAACATTGTTGACTAGATTACCGATTCACAAGTACTCTCACCCAAATCTACCAGTGACGACTGTTACTTTGGCTTATTATTCTGATTCTGTAACTTTCCTAAAAATTTCGTGCACTTCTTTACAAAACAGATGACGCGAATGTTCAAGGTTTCTTCATGACCGAGCTATTTTAATCACGCATTGCGACAAACGTGACAGCTGACCTACTTTATAGTACCGCACCGCTGCTAGCATATTTCACCTGACTTTGGTTCAATAAGATCATATATTTCTCTTTATTGAGTTTGCTTTAATACCTTGGTTACTTAACAAATCCATTATTTGTTTCGCGTAACGCTGATCGTTGACGTTCAGACAAGACTTACCCTCTTCGATTCAATCAAAGATGGCCGTCAGCACAAGTGATTCAGATGTTCCAAACTGCACTATCGTTTCTTTTAAAGCCTCACAAAAATAATTTAAAAATCACATTGAATTAACTCTAAGTGCCTTTAAAAGAGCTAAATAAACTTACTGTTTCGGCTGTTTTAATATTTCTCCACAAAAAATCAAGATTTACTCGGCTTCTACAACTCGCCAAAATCGCAGTTAAAATTTCCATCAGTCGATGTAACCATCCTTGCAATTGGCTAATGTCGCCCAATGAACTTTAAGTTCAATAGGATGTTGTTTGAGTCAGCTTTCCTTCGCATGCGCACAGAGCTTATCCTAGGTCTCCAACAATGATGCTATGGATCCCGAAGTTAAATCATTGATGTGTCAGTATTCCATACTTTTGCGACGAAGGCATTCTGCGTGTACGGACAAAAAATATAATTGCGACATGGAATCGCAGA
Organism: Lanistes nyassanus; assembly: GCA_004794575.1. NCBI lineage: Eukaryota > Metazoa > Mollusca > Gastropoda > Architaenioglossa > Ampullariidae > Lanistes > Lanistes nyassanus. The sequence goes on along the minus strand of SMGT01009871.1, from coordinate 52,834 downwards.
GCTGCTTAATTATGCATTGTCTCAGTAATTTTTGTTTTTTGTTAAGCAAAAGGCTACCTCTGACAGTGCACTCCGTGTGATGTAAAGTAAGGTTTGCCTCTAGAAGTGTGCGTAGATGATGGAGCCCTTTCAACTTAGCTAAATAAAAATACAGCCTCCCACACTGATCCCACATTACTCCTGTTATTCGTCATGTTAGATTTATATTTTCTTGCAGCTATCTCTTCGTCCAAATGAAAGTGAGCAACGTTCTTATCATCTCTCTTCGTGTCTATTGATTTCGGGACATATGGCTCATTGGCTGCGTAGTTCGATTGCCGTTCAAAGATGTAGGAACAATTATCAGTCGCTTGCGGGCACACCATCCGTTCTTATAAGATCACAGACAGGCCGCTTGTATGCCATTTTTAATTAGAGGTTTAGACTTGAATTAGGATAGCTCTGTGTTAGAGCTTGGATGCGTGTTGGCATATAGTACACCGTAGCTTGCATGGAAACAGAACATTATATCCCTATCAAGTATTATGCAAAATCACCAAGATACAAGTGGAAGTACTTTAATTCCCTGTAAACCAGCCACCCGCCAGCACTACGGGTGAGTGGGGTGACTGCCTAAAAACACTGGTGCCGTAGGTATCCAATAAACTTATTTTCACATTTACTCTCTCTCTCTCTCTCGTGCACTCACAGAGAGAGAGAGAGAAAAAAAACTGGAATTTTAATTATTTTCGCTTTGTTGGAAACTGAGAGAATAGAAAAATTTCACATGGGCATCTCAAACCTCACAGACAGTATATAGACGCAAACTAATCTGGTGCATGGTTTAAGCTGCCTTTTCACACCTGGCTATGAATGGCACTTTCCACTCGACTGCAGTTGTTTTGAATATTTGGAATTTATATATTATACCACTATATTGCAGAACTTGCTCAGTCTTTATCAATATATCACCTCATTTACCTCAGGATATTCTTCATTCAAGCACTGCAGAGACGTCTTTTTGTTTTCAGGATCACTGGATGAGATAGCTACTGTTATACACTAGCTTATTGCACATAACTGCATCATGATACAGTATCTGTGTAATGAATGTTTTATGCCGTTTTCAGCTGTGCTCACCTCGCATTGTAGAAGCATGCTGCATATGGTCCAAAACAAACCTTTATCTGGGGTTTTCTCTCACTCATTCATTCACTCACACACACACACATATATACGCTCATCTACATCTTTCATATTCCATCAAAAATATCTTCAGTGAAGAGCTGCGTTAATTTTTAGGTCACAATTACCTCCTTTTACACTCGAGCCAGGGACAGCTGGTAATTTGTGGTGAAGCATAAGGAAAACCTGGCTAGCGGATCTAGTGCAGCCTGCTTTGATGTAATTAGAGGTATGAATTTTAGTGCCCTAACACGGACCAGCTTATAGTTGTTTAAAGACATCGTGATGAAATAGGGTGATGTCCATGCTTCGATCGTTTCTAAAATTGTTAACTTAATGTTTCTGGTGAGATGTTAAAATCACAGGAACTTTTTTTCTAGCTAGAAGTGTGCCTAATCGGGTTGTATGGATCCATGTTAATCTATTCTTTCAAAAATCACAGAGAGAACAGTTCAGATTTCAACACAGGGGAGCTCACTCTCATGAAAAGGTCACAAATTCCAACAGTCGCTTGGGAAACGGATGATGCTTGCCATGCCTAAGCTACAACTCGACTTTGCAACAGACGTTATTACCTTAACCAAAAGCTGCCGATGAAGGAACTATTTTCAAACACTGAAGAGAAAAACGATGGATACAGCCTTTGCGATAAGGGCCGAATTAGACGTTCTGTAAAATCAGCAAAACACACATGGAAATATTTCCCGGACTTCGACATTCCTCTGAAACCAGAATCCAGAAGTTTCGAGTCCCACAGGACGATTGTCAAATTTTTGAGCTGGGGACGCTTGATCAAAAAGAGGTCTCATGGAGGGATGAACGCACCAAAGGGTTCGGAGTTTGTTTTGATGTGCTTTGTTAAAGAACTTTGCCAGATTCACAAAACTGAAATGACAGATCTGAAAAATAGTGAAAAATCTTTGCACTGCAGTCGGGACCATCATTATCTTTACGTCGCTTTACGACTTTGCTATGTGTTAGATGTGACCCTTAAAACGATAGTAAGCATGCTTTTTCGAGAAATCTTTCTGTGCGAAGGCTCTCTGGATGCAATTTTTTGCATCATTACTTCCAATAACACAACCAACCACTTGGACTTAAACGTAAACACAAACAAATTCACTGTTTATCCCGGACCTCGTAAACAGGAGAAGTCTGCTTTTCGGTATTTTGTTAAAAGTATCTGTCCCTTAGAAAAGGATACTAGAGAAAGCGGAGAACATGACTTTGTTCCTGAAAACGTTCTGAACAAGTCGCTGGAAAATCGTTCTGGCGACACCCCTCTTCTGGCTGCAGTCATTCAGTGCAGTCCTTCGATGGTGCTTCTGCTGTTACGTCACGGAGCCAATCCCTTGGTAAGCATATGGGGTGATGATTTTTCACCGTGGCAGAAGTGCCCTGTTGACTACGTGCTCAGAATGCTAAATATGATGGTGTGGCTCCGCGATCGCTCAGGGGCTGAGGTCGAACTGCAGACGGCGTTTTGCTTGCAGTGTTTGTCGTACTTTGAACGTGCCGTCTACGCGCTGGACATTCGACAATCAAGCGGCAAAGTCAGAACCGTAATCGGTCACAATACAAAGCAAGGCGTGTTCGAAGTGAACCCCAGGGTGGCACTGTTGCTGGACCTCGCGAATGGCAGGGCTTTTGGGTGCCCCCCACCCCTTACCCACGCCTGCAGATACACCATAAGAAGCGCACTGAGAAGGGCCCGGAGATACAATCTACCCGATGCCATCTGCAAGCTGCCTGTCCCACAAGTCATTCAGAATTTTTTAGACCTACTTTGCTAACATCGTTTAGCAGGAAACATCCAAACAAGCCGACCCATCGCATTGTTCTCTCACACCATGATAAAAATGGCAAGGTTTATCCATGCAGTGACACAGAATTCACTTATCATCCATAACCCAAGTGGCCAAGGAACTTATAAGAAAATGATCTCAGGTGGATTAGATCTTCCACTGCCTCAACTACAAGAATTAAAAAATTATATTCTGTCTAATATGCAACTGGGAATCAATCCAGGTATTTTATGATGAAACCTTTAAAACCTGGACCTGCTTACAACTTGTGATGAGAGGTTAACTTACCCACAAAGACACCAATGACTGTTATCTGCCAGTGTGTGGACTACAAACTTTAAATGTTTACAAAACATGCATTATCATCTTTGAGTGCATATACCAAACCAAAAAACCCAGGATATATTTATAATGGATTGACCCGGAAATATCAAATATTTATATTGTCTATTCATACTATTTTTATGATGTTGACAGGTTGATTAATTACATCACCCTAGCCAGACGGATGACAATATTTCCGTGCCTATGCTTGTAATGTATTTCTTCCTGATCTGGCACTGAGTGTAAAAGGATACTTTTCAAATATAGGTGATCATACAGCAATGTTTGCATAGGATATCAAAAGTCGACATTTCTCCTATTTTATTAACTAATGCTATTTTTAGGAGATGCCATCTGCCTTTTATGCAAAATCAAATGTTCCTAACAACCTGTAATGACACCGATGAATGAATCAAATTTATGCATCACTCAGTTGTATACATCAACAGCAGCCAGGATTCAAAAGAACTCTTCAACATCAGTATTATTTGCAGTTTTACAAATTACTGACTTTGTTTTTGTTGCTATGTGGTTTATTTGTTAATATATAATGCCAATGTTGAAAATCTGTACAGCATTTGTTCTATTACAAACAAGTTAATATTTACATTTGCACTTCTCCAATAAATTATGTTTGAAGCTGTGGCTGACTTTCTGTTCCAAAAGATCATATAGTGTGTCTGTTTCTAATGATTCTCTGAGATTGGGTGACTGAGTGGTATTGCTATAATGATGTTGACTTAATGACAGGTTGATTGGATGTTGTTTACTTAAGTCTCGCTGCAAACTGGGTGCATATCAGGACAGTGGACTATAGAGGGATGGTGTCCTATTACTAAGCTATGCACTGAAAGAACCGCCAGACGGACAGCTGCAGTAAGAAGGCCAGTGTCCACAGCCAGTTTAATGTGCAGCTAGTAATGACTTTCTAAATTCACTCTACCACTAAAAATTCCATTAGCTGTTGGTTTTCTGCTTTATAATATTTTCTATAGTTAACAAACTTTGAAAACTACAAACAAAATTAAGTACAGTGGAACCTTTCAGTTATAAATTAAAACATTTTGAATAATTTGGTCTTATCTGGGAGGGTCTCAATTAGAAAGTGATGCTTTTTTTCAGCCATCCATATACATTCTGGTCATCAGGTAGAAAAACAGTTTTTAGAAATTGTAAGAAATTTTTCATTGATCTAAAAACAACAAATGCTAGAATTAGTGGGTAAAGGACAAATATTGCACAAGAGGCCTAATTCAACTATTTAATAATTCTCATGATAGATTTTGGCTGAAAGTTTTGAGATACTTCAATAACATTTTGAGGAGCAGCAAACTCATGAATGCGTTGGAATCGTTTATATAAGGACATTTTAAATTTTTTAATTTGATGTGTGAATTAAATTTGCATTGTTTGTGGAATTCATTATTTTTCAAAATCATCTAAACTCATACAGCCATGATTATAGACTGGTAATTTGTTGATCAAACATGCTAACTCCCATTCGGTCACGTCCGTCAACTGTCCATGCAACAGAGAAAACTTTTCTGAGGAGACATGTTGCCCGCAGTGGAACATCTTACATGGATGCCCTTGGCCAGGCCTGCTCCAAGAGTAGATGAAGCAGCATCAACAGGCAGCGGACGCAAGCCACGAGCAGTGAACAACCCCTGATGCCTATGTGCAGACCATAGGTCATAGCTTGGGTCAATGACATATATCGTCTTCCTAACATCCATCATGTGGAGCAAGCACTTGAAATGGCGCATTAGAAGAAAAAGTAAGCTCTTATGTGATGGCAGATGGTGTATGGAAGGGGTTGATTTTGTAATTTATAAAAGCTCCAGTTCTGTTATATAGGTTTTGCTATCTCATGCTAGAAAGCTGTTTTCTAGATCTGAAGGAAAGGTCATGCATGGTCAAAGTCAAGAGAATTGTTTTAACAAACGCTGCCATTGGTTCTGTTACAGTACTTTAAAAATGCTATAATAACCAGTTCATCAAGACAGTTCAAAAGTCTGTGAAAGACTTGGTGTTGATTTCACCAAATAGGTGTCACTCCATCCACCTATACATCTGAGGCAACAAAGACATGGTAGAGGTGTGAGGTGTATGATGAAAAGACCACAAGCTGATGGTCAGATTGAGCTGTGTCCAAATCTGCAGTTCCAGCTAACATAATAATGCTGCACATCACAGGCAATGGCTGCATTAGAGTGAAGCACTCCAGCACAAACGATTCTCTGTTCGCTGTATTCACTGCTGACTGGCTAACAGTCCTCACTTCTTTCTCTTGCTGGGTTCTGGAAAGGTCAAAGGCACAGTCAAGACTGCAATATAGGAAGCTTCTGTCTGGGTGATGGATGTATCCTTTTTGACCTTGCATCCTAATGATCTGGCATGGGTCTGAAGTCTGCAAGATGAAAATTCCAATGCAGGAGGGCATGAGGATAAACACCAGAAGGCAGGGTAAATGTCTATATCATAAACATAGAGACATTTAACAATAGCACCTTCAGCAACTTTTTCAGTTACTCCTGCAGTTTGGTTCAAGTTTGACGTCTCATTAAATAGTTTCTGGGATTTTTCCAGAAAGTTACAATTGAACAATTTGCAGACGTGAGTTCTAGATGATCACAAAACTTCACCTGGCAAGTAAGACTTGTCAGTATGGCTAGCAAAACTTTTAAGCCCATTCTCCAATGGCTAACAATGTATCGCTATGGGGAATAGGGGGAGTGATAACTACTGCTATGATGCTGATATGCATCTCATCACACACTTGGTCTTCTTTGTATTTTCACATATCCAGAAATGCTTACTTGCTGCCTCCAATTTTGAGATCCATCTGTAGTGGTTGTAGACTCGTAGTGAAGTGGTCCAGAATAAGGCACATCACTAATATGTGGGAAAGAAGTAGATCTTTTAGGCGGGCAGGGATGCATCTGAAAGGTAAAAGGAAATATTCAAAAGAAAAATGTTTCTGTAGATAAATGGGGTCACAACTTGAAGCTTAGGTGTGCATAAGTATAAACTACAAGAGAATATTGAAATAAATCCTCTCTGAACCCTCCAAAAAGCTATGGCAATATATAAAGCGACTGACAATGCAGGTAGTTAAATGCTTACACTGATGTTCAATATACCTAAATAAGTCAAAATTCAAAAAGGGATTATAAACTACTAAAAAAAAGTTAATCCACATCCAGTAGACAACAGATAAGTTTGGATTTCCAAGGAAGGACATTGCTATTAAATCCAAATACATACAGGAAAAGCAGTAGCACATAAAATAAAACATGAAAGGTAGAGACAAATAAAACAGAATTTAGAAATAGGACAGCATTAGGATTGACCCGCTAGGATTCCATCCCACTGGACAAGGCAAGCCTACACCAGTGACAGTGCAAGGACAAGCAAGCAGGGAACCTTCACCTAGCCACCACCAGTAAAGAACACAACTGCAGAACACCTCCTAATCCCCTCCCCTTTACCCCATGGTGTCAAATCACTGCGAGGTGAAAGCACTTTTCTACCAAACAAAACAAAATTTATGAAATGAAAGCTGCTGTTTTCATGGGCAAATGGTTAAGAAAGAAGTAAATATTAAAACAGGTGGACAAGACTAAACCTTTTGCTTTTTGCAGCATCAGATTTTACTGTGAAGCGGCTGAGCAGCAAGTCTTTCACCACGTCTGGCCATTCCTCAGGAAGTGGATCTGATCAAGTCCAAACAAAGAAAATAATAGGTTATACTAAGCATGTTTTTAGAATGGTTGAAAATTGTTGTCTAAACCAACAAAAAGAGTGAGCCTGGATGGCCAAATAGGTTATTCTGCTTCAGTGCAAAGAATCAGGAATTAAAAAGTATGTTTCCTTAATTTCCCCAAATGACCTTGGACAGGGAACACCAGACTGAATAAGTCAATGGTCTTACCTTTCTTTTGAATCTGAACTGCTTTAAACTGAAAGAATGTCATCATATACTGCAGGTACATCAAACAGCAAGCATTGTGCCACCGAGCTGTTTCATCAAAGGGCATAAGGTTTAGTCTTGAGAGAACAGATGAAAAATACCTGTTGAGAGCAACAACATACCTTTAACTGAAACAGGACCTTTAATAGCTTTCTGTGTCCATGGTGGATGGACAAGTATTTTTTTTTTAAAAAAAAGATTTAAAAAAACTGATTGTGAAAGCAAGCATAACAGAAGGATCTTGACTAAAGCCTCTAATGCTATGACATCATTGCACTACCCTTTAGGGTTTCCTGTAATCATAGGACTAACCTTAAAGTCTTGACTATCCATTTCAAAGGTTGTAGTTTAGGGTTTGGGTCAGGATTATGGTTCTGGTGGGTTTAGGTTAGGGTTATGCGAATCAGTTCTCTAATGCTTCAATACCTTTTCTCAAAGGCAATCTCTCAGCTAGGGTAGGAAAGGATGAAGTGAGTGGATCAAAGAGGAATGGGAAGGAAGCCAGGATACCACAACAGACCCCACTGACACTGCCTCGTGAACAACTGTCACATTCGAAATGAAAAAAATGCCGAATCCAAGTCATTCACTGTCTGAACAGACAGATATATGCTACCTCTATGGTACAGATAATTAAGCTGAAAACTTCTTCATTGAAAATTTTGGATACGAGCGTAATCTTTGACACTTCATTCATACACTCACAGACCCATCAGGAATTCAAGCAAAAAGAAATCATAGTATGCAAGAAACTTTTGATGTAGCTGAATGTAGTTCAATACAAGACTGTAATTCTCTACAATTGAGCAAAGAACTGAGGTGTAGTCTTGAGATACGAGCCTCTGAATGGAACACTTTGGATGCTCGGGGCGCCCTCTAACGACCCACTTCTAAGTGCAACACCCAGGGACGTTTCCCGACTACCCACTTTTCGGGATTTCCAGTTCTGCCATTTTACTAGATAAAGGGAGGAAACTGTGCTTAACTAGTAGCTCAGGCATTCACGCTTTACGAGGTTGTTTCTCTTTGATCATGTATTGAGGTTGGAAAGCGTAAATAGGGGTTTTCCACACGTACCCTCAGCTGAGCAAAATGGTGTGACAGTATAGAAGGCAGGTTTCGTGCACAGTGGATTTTAGTGATCTCATTTCTGCTGGATTTTAGCTAACTCTGACTAAACATCAAAGAATAAAGCAAGAAAAGATTTTATTCTGCATTTGTCTTTATTTAAAAATCAGTTTGATTCTTGTCTATAGTGCTTACGTTATTTCTAGGGATTTTTACACATGGGCCTAAAACGTACAGCTCAATCAAACTGCCACGAACAATTCAAAATGGCTGGCAGGCATTGGGTTAACATCTTGCACCTGTACATCCTGTTTGTCACTGTCTTACAGCATATGCTCTTTCTTTTAGGAAAGTGCCTCACTTCCTTAATCTGACCTTTTTCCTTGTTTCTATTTTTATTTCTTTGGGTCAGTCCTAATACATGGGTAATGCCCAGAAAAATCAACTTCATCTGTATTTATCTATAATACTTGGCTCGGTAACTTTGGTTTTACTACAGGATAAGGTAAAATCTGCAACACCATTTGCATTTGCCTAGGAATGTAGTTGTTTGATGCTGTTCTAGTCTTTTTCTACTCACACATTCTGTTCTTGCCATTCTGCGATGTTCTTCTTGTCACACTTGAAGAACACTTGGGCATTGTTCCTCAAGCTCTGCAGCTCTGTTTGTCCAATGACTGAAAAAAAAATCCAAATAAGCAAAACTGTGCTCAGCCTCACAAGTCACTCTGTCCTCCACAAAATCCTTAGTGATGTTGACCAAATTCATGTTAATCTAATGTCAGGTCCTTACCAGATACCATCTTTAAGTGTCAAACTGAGGATGCCTGGGACTTCTGGAACAACTTTTTTAAAAACTCCCTTGAAATGAAATAAGAGTCCCATTATGACTTATTCAAAAAAGAAAAAAATGTGCCTGATATGCATAGTGGAAATATCTCTGCATTTTTCAGATTTCTATGTTTAACAGATGGATGACCAAGGGTTAAGGGAAACCCTGATCATTACTCCCTAAACTTACTATCGTCAAGTTTGTAGACCTCAGCAGGTGTTTTTGCATCCATGTTGCATGGTGGAATTGCAGAAGAGCTCACGGGTAAAGCTGGAGCTGCCATATAAAAAATGGTGGCAGGAAAAATGTTAGGCTATGTTTGTTTCCCCATCCACAAATTTTCTAACTGCTCTTATTGAAATTAATGAAACAATGAACCAATAAATGAATAAATAAACATCTTTCAAAGGAACATGCTTTTTTTGTATTAATGCTGCAAAAGCTAAAGAGGTTACTCTGACGATGTCATGCTCGGGGATGAAAATTCAAGAATGTCAAACAGGCAAAAAACAATGATGAAGGTACAGAGTCTGCAGTAAGCCAATGTTTTGAAATTTTGACTTTAAAGTCTGTGATACTGGAATATTTCTGCACCATTCTTGACATTTTGAAAAAGTGAATAAAAATGAATATCTCACGAACTCGCTTTGCAAATCAATCAAGTTTACAGTTCAGTGATAATGTCACTTTTTCTTCAATACTTTTACCTCCACTGTTTCTTCCAACAATTTAACATTCTAGTTTTTAACATAAGCATTGATTTCAGCAGTATGAGCAGTATCAGCAGATGCTGATATGATCCAATGAAAAATGCCAATTCTTGTTTTGAATTAACTGCGTACCAAATGTTTTTACACCTGGACTGTAAAACAAGTTTATAAATGGCCTATTGAACGAAATGAGAACCTTGCAATTTTAGTTGAATAAGAACATACCATGTGCATGTGTCAGTGAACTGGCAGTGACAATGGATAAATCTGCATGGTCTTAAAAACATGCCTCACTAGACATCTTTTCTAAAAATGTCTAAACAGATTTGCACAGATCTCAAGAACAGCCTGGGAGGATGTCTAGAACAGTGGAAATCCACTGGAAGGGCAAAAACACCCACCCTTGAGGCTGAAAAGTTGTAGATAATGCAAAAGATGGTGATAACCAGAGCAATGACACTAGTGTCACCTGTCTGCTTGTCAACAAGTACGCACATGCACTCAGCTTCTGTGCAGCCACTGCGGAGTCCACCACAGAAGAAATGGCACTGCTTAAGGCAATATCCTTAAGCTGGTTTTGCTGTCGTCTGGCCAGTGCCTTTTTCTGCTTTCCACTTCCAAATGCATCAGTGAGAAGATCAGACTGGCAAAGGAAAAAGCACTCATATTCATCTGTATTATAAGTACATCCAAAGGTGCAAGTCAACTCACATCCAAAGGTGTAAGTCATAAATATGTCTATATGTGAGGAAAGACAAACAGGTGTAACAATGGGAAACCCCTAATTTTGTCTTTATAGCCATGTTTTCATTTCAGACTATCTTTAGCCCCTTTAGTCCATGTTCACACTGCTTCTGCCAAACTTGTTCGCACTCCCTAATTTTGTGGCTATGTTGGATAGGGATAACACTCCCACTTTGAATAAAGCCCTGTCTATAGCTAGCAAAGGACAGACTGGTAGACACACCTCACATTGATAACGGTGCTCTTACCATTTCCAGTCCCAAACAAACAAGCGGTACACTGCACAACAGATTGAACTTCAACAGACAGGTATCAAACTATACTACCAATAGAAGGTAAATTTTTTACTTTTGCAAACCAGGAGAACAAGTTTTATGCAGCTTTCATACAAGAATTAAACTGGTCATAGTCTGATTTTGAAATGTCAATTAAGGTAACCTGAAAAGAAACAAAATCATGCTGAAAGTTGATCTGCAATGAGATCTACTCACCTTTTCTCTGAATGACATCCCATCTTTCAAAGACTGTTCAAGTACACTTGCTGCATACAGGGATCCAGGCAAACATACACATGTGCAAGCACACATACACACATGCCCATGTACACACACACACACACACACACACACACACACACACACACACACACAGTCACTTTTTATTTCCAATTGGACTAATAATTTACATCACAAACTTGGTTATAATTCATTTCTGATAACCTAGTTACATATAGTATGTTAAACCTCTAAAGCCTGTATTTGGTAATATTGTGTAAGGCCAAGGTAAAGCTCATCTATCTCTGAGGTCTCATTCACACTTTCTAGCCCAGCTAAGGAAAGGCCATCAGCCAGTGTCCAGCCGAGATATGGACAAATGGACAGTGTAGGTGTGACTGCGTATGGCTGATGTAATGTCAGGGTAAGGGAAGGTGTCGATGTGACTCAATCCCTCTAGGGTAGAAGGTTTCATCAGACAGCCAGTCACTATAGGTGTTAAACCCAGGCTAAACATGGGAATTACAAAGGTAGATACTGGGCAGGGACCTATGCCTTTGACAGGTTGTGTGAGAGTGAGCACAAGATGGCATGTTAGGAGAAGTAAAATGTTCTCCAAGTAGCACATGTGCACACACACACACACAGGGATACACTAGATTAGGGTTCAATGGGACTGCTTCACCACAAGACTTTTTTAAATCGATATGCTGACTTGGAAAAAAATGAGTAATGTGGCACTTCTTTTTTTGTAGTACCTTTTACAGCCTACCCAAGCTTCTTCAATTTTACCTTGTCATCTTTGCAGGGCAAGAAACTATTTGTACTATGCAAAATTAAAAAGCAGCAGTCTCTAAAATATGATGGTTTCAAAATTACCTTCTCCAACTGGCATCAAATTAAAGACTTCCGCAGGATACACACTCATTTCACCAGTCTCTCTGTTTACTTCAGCCACGTACAACCTGATATTTTTACAGAAAAAAAATCTGCGAAATGTTTCTCTGAGATTGAGAACAAGCAATTTTATGAGAAAGAAGCACTTTATGTTTACATTTTCCTTATAATCAAAGCCAGAAACACATCATGTTAAGAGATATAAAATACCTATCCTTGAGTTCATAACAATAACTAGGTGTGTATTCACTCGTAAAGGAGTAGTGGCTGAAAGAAGTGACATCACAAATGAATGACAAATCGCATAATAGTTTCAAAGGAGTGACACAAATAACTCATGAATAATATAAATAAAAGATTTGTATCCTTGAATAGGTTTTAGATCATTTGCTAATGACTTTAGCCCCCCCCCCTCCTTTATTCTTTTACTCTAAAGCCTAACTAAAAAAACTTCAATTGTATCCCAATACTGCATCCGAAACAAAATTGCTAGGCAAGCTGGAAAATAATGATAATAAATATGAGAATGAATGGCTGCTACTTGGAATAGGAAATGATAGGAAAACAGTTAATCTGAACCAAGTAAAGGCAAAAGACACAGTCGACATTTCGGAGCATTACCCCTTCTTCAGGACAATGAACAAACAGTAGACACACGAAAAACTAAACACAAACAAGAGAAATATATGTGAACACTTATCTTTTTCTCGTTGTTTGTGTTTAATTTTTCGTGTCTACTGTTTGTTCACTGTCATGGTTCAGATTAACTGTTTTCCTATCAATGATGACAAAATAATATAGTCAGCTCTTTCTTACATTATTTCCTTTTATTTTTGTTTTTAGAACTCACAGCTTCAACGGATTTTATGTCACTCATTTAGGCCACCATAGTTTTGAACTGCTACTGTTACCACCGACTTATACTCAAACACATTTATATATTTGCATGCATGCTTTAATTGCCACACTCTTAAATGTGTGTGCAGTGTGTGACTGCAAGTGTATGTTCATATGTTGGAGACAGAAAGAATGGGACACACAAAGCAAGAGGGTGTGACCAAGTAAATAAGTATGTACTGGAGCTTATCCTTGCAAGGCTGCTGAATAATTTCACAAATAAGCCTCACTCTGTGGGATCACTTTCGGCACTGTTTCTATGAAAATTGGATCCTTTGTATATCTTCTTCCCTGATTCTGCCACCTGGAAAACATCATTTCATTTTGCAAGCATGCAACATCTTTACTGCATACACTGATAAGGTGCCAGTTTGAAGATAGTACTATTTGTCTAATAAAACACTTAACTTTTATTCCCTGGCACTTTCTGCTTTCTCTGTTGAATAGATAAATGCTTTTAAAAAAAAACAAAATGACCAGCTAGTGTCATGCGATGACAAAGTGGTTTGTTGACACTTTCACTTAAAAATTGGCAATCTAGTAGCTGCCCTGCCAGACGCCTGGCAGTATTGAGAACAGTACTAGGAATGGATGGCCCGGTGTCAGTATCATGTGACTGGGTGGGACCGAGGTCCATGTTGTGATAGCAGTCCCACTTGTGGCAGCACATAAAATTTGTTTAAGCAACATCGTCCTGATATGCACATAGTTTGCGACTGGATGTTAAGCAACAAATACCCCCACCCCTCTTCTGTTTGTACATGTAAAACAAAATTTCTTTCCTCTGTCTCATAAAAGAAACAGATTTTTTTCTTTTATCCATTTGTATCAAGGAAGCATCCATATAAGATGAAAACATACCACTATTTTCCTCTTCCTTCCATGCACAGCATGTTTTGACTCCTCATAAATTCCTACACTTAGTTGCCTTCTGCATGCCTCCGAGATGCTGCCATTAGCAAAGGAAACTAAAACAAAGCACACACAAGTTTTTTTTGTTTGTGCACAGAGAATGACAATCATGAAATCAAATGTTTAAAGGAAAAAAAGACTTCTCATTAAAATTATAAAGCAATTATGCTTTTACAGTTCCCTGAAGAGAAAAGTCCACAAATAGTGGCACAGATGAACAAAATGATACAAAACATAAAAAATGTAAACAATATGCATACCATACCAACTACATATAATATTAATATGTGAATCGATGTAGATTTCTGTAAATAAAATTTTAACAATCAGAACAGAATTGCAGTATGTCCCACACAGCCTATCATCATTGTCCGATTGATCAGGCCCTGTATGCACATAAACTGTACTACATTTATATCTGAATTTTTTCTGTCTCTGAATATGTTGTTTTAGCAAACTTGCACCTGGGATGACCAAATAACTTTATTACCAAATAACAAGGTGAAAAATAGGCTATTCTGCCTTTGTGCATGGGATATTCAAAGAACTTATTCTAGTATATAGGCCATGACAGGAATATATCACCCATTCGGTTTTCTTGCATACAGGGCCAGGAAAAAAAAAACAAAAACAAAAAGGCTGCATTACAGTTTCAATTAACGATAACAATTTTACAATTAGTAGAAATACCTACCAAGAGGAACACTGATGCCAGTCACGAGTTTCACTGACAATGTTTGAGAAGACATATCCAAACGGTAAAATGCTATACCTATGCAGAAACAATAAGAATGCGTCAGTACAGTTTGGAATAAGCTTTGTTATCTCTAGGGTCTACCTCACATCAGCTAGATTTTCACTTCTTTTTAACCAAGCCAACATTTCCATTGAAAAGATTACTTTTTGCATGACTCGTAATAGTAGCTTGTCACATTTTGACATATTGTCTGTCTTTTAGTTTTAACACACAAGTTTCGCTTACAGGATAAGTTGGTAATTATCCAACTTGCAACACCAACTCATCACAGGGGCATTGTCAACTTGCTTTAGTGGGTATAAGTGGTCACAGCCATACAGCTATGTGTATCTTATTGCAGCAAGTTGCATCAGCTCACAAAAAAGCAATCCATTTAGCTATCATGATTTTGTCATTAACCATTAAATACCTAAAGTAATGGAGCCACTTACAATTAGTACTATTGCTTATATTAGTGGAGCTGTGATGTTCATCGATGAACAATTATTCTGTGGCAAAACGATGGTCTGGTAAGTAAATATCTTCTCTTTAAGTCTAATCACTGGCCTTAAGTTATTTAATCTAAATCAGATCAGTGAACATCAGACATTTGATCTTGAGATTAAGCCAAATTACACTTAGTATGAAACAAAAGCACAGATTTGCTTATATTATATATTTTTGAGCAACGCCAGTTTATTGCTCATAAAAAATTGCCGAACAAAAGAACATCCATGTACAGTAGCCGTTTTTCTTAGTTGGAAATGTGTTACTGAGGCGAATCACTCAATCAGTATGAGTATAAGTAAGGTGTGTGGGAAATTAATATGATACGATAAATCATTATGCATTACCAACGGCATTCATCATGGGCAGAAAGAGCCGAGGACCAGTGTGAGGAAACTGCTGGTTCGACCAGAGCAATTCCGAGGGGTGGTCAAGGATTATTATTTTCTGAAGTTCGAGTTGTGTTCAGTGTTGTGATTCACTGTGATTGTGCAGATTTGGTTTTTAATAGTAGTACCCCCAAACACTGAACTGTCTCTTATTGCAGCTATCAAGTCTGTGGCTCTTTCAGCGCACAGCTTAGTAACCACTCATAGTGCGAAATTACCGCAAAAGAGAAAGCACTGACTGTCCCCCTAAACTAAAGCTCTTGCCTTGGCACAACATTGGTCCGTCGTCGTCATCCACGGAGAATACTGTACTACAGAACTGTGTACGCTGTACACGCTGTTATCTCTGATACAATGATCAATTCTCTATTTGTATAAGTTTCATCCAAACAAACTCTACTGTATGGTACTTGTCACACAAAAAAAACAAACGCTTTCTTACCTTCTACTGCATGCGCTGGCACATGGAATAGAGGGAAGTAGACGTCGAGAGTTACCCTCCCCTTCAACTAACTGATCTCCCGTAGGCGCACCGTCTGCTTCTAGCGACGGGTTGACAAGAAACAAACCACCGGATAGTCATGTAATGCAGTTTACTATCAAATAGTCTGTCGTTCCACGCTTGTGCTTGCTGCATTTTAATTTGTTCAACAGCAATAGTACCTCAGTACTGGAATGGGGTTTATTTTTTGGTTCACCCTTGCCTTTACCTTTTCCTCCGAACAAGAGATAAACGCCGTCAATGATCATGATGGATAGCCACAAATCTCTGTTGTCAAGATGCGTGTCTATTTGTGTGTAAGAGGGAGATGGAGGAAGACCATACCAAAAGCGTTATTTTTTGCGGTTCACTTTCCAATTTTGCAGATTTTTAATTAGCTTCAGCAAAAACTCCCCAAGACAAGAATCAGTTGTGGATTTGTATAGACACTACCAGTACCATTGCTGTTAAAATTATAATTTTTCATTTATTCAAATTTAATCTTATCTATTTATGACTACTATTTTGCAGTGTTCACGTTAGTCCATCCAGCCTCCCATACCCACTGTGATGCGCTGGATTCCCTAAAACCCCATTTGGTTACAGAGACTGTCTGCATGTTTATCAAAAGAAACACCTGAAAGAAATCCAAAAGTACATAAAGTCACTGGCTTACTGCAGCTTTGCAGTTCCATTCTCTGCCTGTCTGCATTAACCTACAACTTCCTCTATTATGATACTTTTCCACCCATCTGCGACTGAAGGACGATCTGTATCCCAACCTGTGTTTCGTTCATCTCTCCGTGTGTTTGCTGCGTTCATCTCTCCTTCTGTGTGTGTGTGTTTCGTTGTTTTCACTGAGTATGTGCCTTGTCCGCATGAACCGTGCATGAAATGTGTTCTCGTGCGTTACAAATCCACATTTATTATTATTTATTTTTATTTCCACTAGGAAGTGCAACTGTTCTGGCAAGGTTATGGAGAGGACAGTAGCACTGAATTTGTAAGCCAGTGACTTTATGTGCTTTTGGATTTCTTGCAATAACTAAAGCATGCTGGGGTTTCCTGACATTTCAACTTTCCGAACAATTCCACACTGCTCTGGAATCTACTGCCAATTTCCAGAAAAATATACTCAACTACAAAAACATTGTACAACAGGCCAGCATATGTCAGGACTGGATCCTCACAGTTGGCTTTAACTGGTCTTCTAGTGATTTTTAATGATCACTCAAATCTCCACATTTTTCTATAACAAACCATGGTAAAATAAGACCTTGCAGGATAAAAGAACATTTCATTACCTCTATCACTTAAGATACCAAGTGCTTGCACAAACATGCATACACCCACATGCATGAGATCTCACATAGATACATACACCCAGAAAGGAAGGAAAACATCAGAATATGAAAGTTGTTACAAGTACCTGATACTGTTCATGTACTGGTACAATTAAAAAAACAAATTCTGTAAATGATAAAACTGGCAGCTTTTTTGCGTTTTTAGTAAAATGTGTGCTAAACATCTTTGAAGAGCTTTGCAGTCTAAGTCCTGGCAAAACATTTGAGATACTGCCTTGTGCACTATCTAACCAAGTGAAACCGAAGGTATACCCCAAAGGTATTCTGATACATAATACCAAGTAGATGTAGCAGCTCTGTTTTGCTCTTACAAACCACACTTTGTTGTGAACACATTTTTTGTAAACTCTTTGTAACAATAACCTAAAAAAGATATGCTTACAATTGCATGTATATAACCTATCAATACAGAATTTTTTTCCATCTGCTACAATGCTGGAGAAAATCTTGCAGCCAGTGGGCAACCTCAGTACTAGGATCAGCAGATGAGAAACCACAGCCTTTACCTGATGTCATAATTTGTGCAAATCTCACTGTTACCTTGCTCTGCAGATGTGGCCAGAGCACCGACCCAATTGTACTAATGTTTATGAGTTATACACCAAAAGCTAGTAGTCAGAAATTTTATACTGTGCAGTGTTTTTAGAACTGCACAGTATGGTTCTGGTTTTATCCATTTCTTTTGGAGTACTTTCAACTAAAATCTCTCCAATCTCAGGATCAAATGTTTAATGACCTTGCCCCACTTTTTATTCTGACCAAAATGTCCTACAGCATAAGTTAAATACATGTACTCAAATTTAGCACCACCAATATCGAGATAAAAACGTTTGTATCTTCTCACCTGCATGCTCTTTAATCACTGGCCAAATCCCAACTAATTCCAAATATTATATCTCACTGCTTCTTCTTACAGAAAAGTAAATTATATAAGCACCATTCACACTATTGTCATTGTCCCCTTGAACCTGCATAAATAAAGATGGGTAAACATGGCGATGCGATCACTTTTTTTTTTTTTTGCGGACTGCTCTGGGTGTTGCTGTTCATCAATGAACAGGATGCCCCAAATTTAGCAGCATATGTATCACTGAAGCCAGTGAAGACCTTAGCCAAAGGCGGCTCAATTTTCAATGATTTTTGAAGGCTGTGCTTGAAATCTTTCACTTAATTTTGTCCATGTTCCGAAAGTGCCATATGCAAGGTTTAAAAAAAAAAACTGTGTCCTACTGGAAGTTTCAGTGGCCAGTGGCTCATGAATTTCATCAGCTACAAGCACATTTGGGTAGGAAAATTGTGGACCTTTCACATCCCTGTGAAAGATACCATTCTGAGTAATGACAAAGTATAATGTTACAAAAAGATATGAAGAGCGCAGGGGAGAATTTTGAAATGTTCAGCTGTGGTTTCAAGTTGAGGTCAGATGAACACCTTTATTGCTTTAAAAAAAGGATGTTGAAAAATGACCATTTTAGCATTATACCTATGAATTCTTTACCCCCCCCCCCCAAAAAAAAAACAAAACAAACAAGTTGTTACATTTCCAGCTGGTACATTTGCTCACTCAGCCAACAGCCAACCCTACCAACACAATTAAGTTGACATTTCATCAGCCTCTCCCCCCCCCCACCCTGCTCCATACTGTGCTCTGGCCAAAATTCTTTAAGGTCAGTTGAAAGCTTCTGTGGATGGAGGGAAGGGGAATATTGAATGACAGAGACAGACAGAAGAAACTCCTAAATATATTGACAAAGACCAAAATCCTCTACAGCAAAAGCATTTTAAAACCAAGAACTGCTTAAACAGCATTATTATTCATGGCAGTCTCAACTGTCTTTATGCAGTGGACAATATTACTGTGTTCTTGTTGTATACTGAAGCTCTTCCTAGAAGTATAACAAAATGAAAATTTAATTAGAAACTGAACAGTCTTCATCTTGCAATAACAAAGAGATTTAGAAGACGACAGGAGTTCATACACTCCCAAAAGAGTCACAAACATGGATACAGTCCCCGTCTATCCTTCCCGACGTGGCACAACACATCACGCAACCACCTGCATGTAAGTATTCCATAATGTATCCCATTAAGAAGCTGTTCCTCTCATGATGAAAGATGAATCCAACTTGCAGCAACACACAAGTTATCGAGGCCACTAACCCCATGACAGCCAGAAATGCTCAAATAATCAGTCCACAACCAGGACAATTCTTCCTGTCACACACTTTCACTGGAAACTTCAGAAGCAACCAAACAACTAACCAAAATCCAGGAAAAGTGAACATTCTGACAGTGTCAGGCTCCTTTAGAGTAGTGCCTGGTACTGTACATCAACGGCAGCACCTTTTTTTTTAAGCATCATTGTCATGAATGAACAACAGCTCGGACTTGCCAAGACCCAAGTCTCTGAAAGAAGGTGGATCCCGATTTCCATCTGTAGGTTCACAATTTAAAACACGTCGTGGAAAGTTTGTTACTATCTGGAAATCATCTGGACAGTCCGTATGGCAAAACACATAGAAGTACAGGTACTGCAAAGAAAGAACATACAACTTTCCTTATAATGAAATATAAAACAATAGGCGCAAGAAAAACAGGTGACTGCCGCTTGGAGTAAAATCTATCTTAAATTTAAAACAAGGGAACTGGACCAAGCTAAGACATGACACAGACAAAGACAATCTACATGTTTCGGGGCACTACCCCTTCATCAGGACGACAAAAAAACGACGAAAAAACGACAACAACGAAAACAGAAGAAAAAGACTTAGCTTCAGTAGATGTGGCGCATGGGCTGGACAGCAGGAAAATGACTAAGGGACAGTGAGTAAACAGGGTTAAAAAGAGGGGCAGCCAATCGCCAGGTGGGTAGGAAA
>SMGT01009871.1:1176-32377 GCA_004794575.1 Lanistes nyassanus | reverse complement strand
TTTTAAAAAAAAATAAAAAAGACAGACATAGGCAAATGCTAATTGTACCTTGGAAGACTGCATGGCTAAGAATCGTCGTTCAAGACGTTTGCCATTAGGGGTTTTAAGTACTATGCGGACAGCATCTGGATCATCTGCCGCTGGTTCAGGAGGAATTTCCTCTGAAAGCTTTTCCTTTCTCTGCTGGCGTTCCTGGAATTATTTGTGCATTAAAAAAAATTACAATAAAAAACCATACAACTTGAAAAATGGACAACCTTATTCCTTATCCAAAACATCCCCTCACTCGCTTCAATCACAATGCACATGCAATTTGTATTGCTTGGAGGAGGGGGGGGGGTAGGGTGGGGGAATGTAGAGGTATCAATCTTGCTTGGGTGTTTAAAAAGATTAATCTTTCACATTCTTTCAATCTTGCAACTCTGGTTATATTTTTTCAATGGGCTACTTCAGTTCCCTTACAGCAGAATATGAGAATAGAATTACCTCCTGAACCCTTTCCAGACGAGCTTCTTCATCTCTCTGCTTTTGCAATTCTGCCTCTAATCTCTGATGCTCCTCTTTCTTCTTTCTCTCCTGTGTGTGTAAGAGAAAGGATTACCAAATCGTTTTGTACAAGGAAAAGCTCTGAAGCACAGCTGCTACTAAGTATGCGAGACAGAAAAAAAATCCATAATCATGATAACAGGAGAAACAGAGCTTAAGGTGCATGCTTTTCATTCCTGACTGGCCTCAGGTTTTTTTTTCGCCTTTCATTGTCTTGCATGCTTTAAAACTTGAGCATCGTAAAATGATTTGAAAAATACGCTTCTCAGGTGCTGATTGTAACATGATCGGCTTTACCTTTTCCTGATCTGCCCTCAAAGATTCTAAGTAAGCCGCATCTTGTTGCTGCCGCAGAGTCTGGTTAAAGTGCCTCGCCTCCCTGATCACATGAACGATAAGATGGCAAGATTAAGTGTTGTGCCTTTGAAGATCAACCCCAGTGGTGGCTGCTTTTGAAATAACTATAGTTTATTTAGAAGATCCTAATTCTGAAACTTTGAATGAAAATTCCCTTTACTCAAACTTCTCACTGGCAAGAACAAGAGGGAAAAATCATGACACATTTTTAGCATCCCATTAGTGCATGCAAGTATTTGATTTCAAGCAAGTCTTTGACATTTTTTTAAACTGCCAGAAAACTTTGTAAAATGTTTATAAAAAGAAAACTTCAGAAAACAAGATAGTCTATTTGTAAATGCAAATCAAATAACATTTTTTTAAAAATTCAAATCCTTGCATGCTTGTACAACTGTAAGGAAAAAAATACAGGTCATTTCTCAAGAGAACCCAACCTGTCTGGAAGCCTACATTACACACTATGGGCCTAAACCAAATAATTGGTATTTTATGTCTCTATACAGATGGAGGAAACAGAGTAATAGTACAGCATTACCTTTCAGCTCGTGCAGCAATTAGGGATGTTTCATTTTCTCGCATAACATTTTCTAATCGATTCAACAGTTCATCTGCACCTGTTGGAAAATGAAGGCAACACAATGCTCCAGCTTTACAATAATAATAAAAAAAGCCCAGTAACTAAGCCAAAATGGATCTTGCATACACTTACAAGATTCACTGGCAGTCACCTTCGTTTGTTTTTACAGTCATTTTTGCTCTCATCTTAAAAGGATAACCAACGTGACACCACATGAAGGAAGCACTTTAAACATAAAGGGAGGGGAAATAAAATTGACTTTCTCATGCAGGTTGCAACATGTTACTTTAAAGAGCATATCAATGAACCATTTTTGGTACCAAGTGGCCCTGATCTGAATTAGGTTAAACTTCTTGCTTGTTTTGTTCAAATATTCGGCTTAATGTGTCAATCGATAAATGAACATTATCATCTATTTTCACCATGGGTTAAATCATAGTAAAAACTTACCAACAGGCCCTTCTATTTTAGCAACAACAGTCATACGATTTTCTCTCAGTACAATCAGAGCCAGAAAGGGATATGTGTTTTCCTTTAGCGCCTGGGACACTGTGTGAATAAACACAAAAGTACATTAATGTGAGTGAATTGCAGCAAGTACTAAAATGACCACACCATGGACATGCACATGGTTTTAAAAATCACATATTGAAAAGAGTGTGATTTTTTTTTTAAAGAGAATGTCTATGCAACCAATTCATCATAACACAAAATAATGCATTAAAACCAAGAGGCTATATTTTTTTTGTTGATTATTTGCCACCAAATATATCTTATTCACACCTTAAATTTATCCCACTATCTGTGACCAATAAACTACATATTCATTATTATTATAATTATTATTATTAAAGGAGCACAGTTTGTTGGCATAAACAATGCATTTAAGGCTATGTTGCTGGTGACCAAGCAACAGCAAACAAAACTGATGGGGCTAGAAGACAGCAACAGGAATCCATGTGAAGGCCTCTATTCCTGGTCATCTGTTGTACAAGCAGAAATTAACCCCAAATCCATGCCCTGTAAACTTTCTCTTTCCCTCTCTGATTACGTGAATGATGGTGGGAAGCTGGGAAAAGGATGTAGGATTCCACAGAGGAATTAGGTGAAAGGGGAAACAAATGCGAAGTAGCATCTAACCTCGATACCCTTCAGGGCTGCCTGTGTTGCAGGCCCAGAATAAGGTTCGTGTGTTCACAAATGTGCACACACTGGGATCAGCTAAAGTTGTCTGGCAGAATGTGTCTGTATCCTGGTGGTCATCACCATGGAGATAAACCAACAGGAATTTGAGTTCACGCTTGGCATCATTGAGAGCCTGGATGAAGACATCATGATCTAATCAGGAGTTTCAAGCTGCTTACCTAAGCACGTTTTAAAGGCCATCTTTTTGAGCATAGCTATGAAGAATACACAAGAAAATGTGACAAACTCCCAAGAAGAATTACATGTACCCATCATCGTAAGAACATCACAAACATTAAATGTTATATGCCACTGAATAAATCCATACATATGTTGGCTGATTACACCTTCCTTTATCTTAAAGTTTTCTCCTCCACCAAACATAGTTATTATGTAACATGCTTAACAATAGAAATTTTCATTTTTAATGAAATTTTGCTTCTATTCCCTTGGGTGGTGGGGCTTGGGGAGGGAAGTCCCACTTACTGAAAGCAAGATTCAGATAAGTATCAGACATTGTCTCACCTGACTGTAAGTGCCCTGATAGAAGACAGGATGAGAACCACTATACTTAATCTCATACTGGCTAATAAACCTCATAACATCTCCTAAAGGATCAGTTACATCTGCAAAACAAAACAAAAGTCACAGGTCTAGGCAGTTCGGAGTCCACAGAGCTTCACAAAAATAAAATCAAGGAGTCATGTCAGCTCCTGTTTAACATTTTAAAATGGGTTTCAGTTTCAAAGTCAAACCCACAACCACAAGCAAATGAACATTATTTTATTCTGTCAAATTTTGAAATAGCCTGCCCCCTTACTTTAATAATTTATGATAACATGAGTGACATAAGTTTTAGACCTCCAGTTACCTACATTATCATAATGAAAAGCAAATGACTAAACACCAAATCAATCTAAACTCTTTGAACTAATTCTAGTTCCAGATTGACAGTATACCTTATAGACCACTAATGATTATAAATTATAAATGCCGTTTCACCAGCCAACTTACTTCTTCGGGGATCTGGACGCAATAGCCGATCTGAAGAAGAAACAATTTTAGAAAAATTAACACTCTGAACCTTTTGTAAAATATTTCAGCCATTTATTTGATAATAGTTTATTCCCATGTGCGTAGTTTGAAGCTATAATTCAACCTATTCATAAGAAAGGTGACCTAAAAAAACCCTGGCAATTACACTTCAGAGGAATCCCTCTTTTAAATATTTATACTCGTACTTGTAACAAGATTTATAGTTCTATTTTAAATTGAAGAATTACACACCAGATAGAAGTGAAAGTTTGGTTGGAGAGGAACAGGTAAGTTTTAGAAAAGATCACGGCACAGCAGACCACATCATTGTTCTTGTGTTTGTTATGTAGAAACAGTGCAACACAAGAAACTGTATGCAGCATTCATTGATTTACACTGGATGTAAATGCATGTGTGAGATGTGATAATATCAAAGAACTAGTGATGTAAATGTATGTAAATGAATTCAAACAAAGCCTCTTAAACTGCTATGAACAAGAACACTGTAAGGTATTGTCAGGATGCTAAGTTTTCTCATATAGTTTATAAATGCCACACTTACATAAAAAACGTAACACATCCAAAACAGTTGTCCAAACAAAGCGGATTGGGAAAAGTATGAAGTAATATGACCACTGCAAAATCCCATTTGGCTGTGGTCGTTGAACAGAGAACACTCTAAATAAAAGAAAAAAAAGCAATTTATCTCAATGCTGTGTATTGCAGATCACATTTTACACAGCAGTAACTTTCATTACTGTCAGGTGAATATGCAATAAAACTTCAAAATACATAACAAAATTTGACAGTAGGGGTATGCATGCCCAACAAAACTTCACAGTGGAAGTATGTCTATGCCAGAAATTTGTTCACAGTAGCAGTACACATAATACTCAAGTCAGAAAAGGTAAAGTATATTTTGCATGTCCTGCAAAAAAAAAGAGAAAGAAACAGCTGGCTGCCTGTGTTTGATTGGCCATTATCAAGATAAAAACAGATCCACCATACTGGGACAATTACTTTTCTCTCAGTCACAGAATGCAGCATGAGGCCACTGGTCAAAATGGTTAACCAAAAGAAGCTAAAAACATTTTTGCAGTAGATGACCTTTTCCTGTTATTGAAAATGTTACTGTAGAACTTGAAGCCGAACATCTGGATTCAGCATCAAAGAAACACTGTACACACCATGTTGATCATTTTCAAGAAAGCTAGAACCAAGAGTTCAGCTGAATTGTGTTTGAAAATGATGTAATGTAACATCATCGATGAAAATACCAGAGTCGCAACAAGGTCATTGCTGGTTGAGTTAATTTTTAAAACTCAGCCCTTGCAAGGCATGAACACTGAGCCAGACATGAGCATGCTCGGTGTGTTGAGGAATGTTAAAATGTTAAGAGATATACCCTACAAAGCTTTTTTGCTGTGGGGTAAGCTTACCCTTTAAAATACCAAGGAGGAAATACAGTACTCTTTAAATAAAAACTGATGGGGAGCCCTGTGTAAAAGGAACATGAATCAGATTTCATTTAAATTTCTGCTTGTTCTGTGATTTACAACCTTTTTCATGCTCTAGCTACATCATCCCAGTCCAAACATAATTTTAAATATAACCTAGATATACAATAGGATGTTTTTGAACATGACACCTTCCAACCACAAAATGCATCAATAATTTTCTAATAAAAATATTGTCTGTTGTCATGTAGAAATACTGACCTCTGGTTAAAAGGTTGTGTGTTCACCACTAGTTCTCGGGTCTCTCTGGGTACCTGTTGGGAGAAAACTGTAGGGGCACCTTCTTGCTCATTAAATGTGTCCTGGACAGCTGCCTGCATGACAAGAACATAGTCTCTTGCTAAGATGGAGACAGAAGAATAATGCTGGGTATGTCTGGCTCCATGCTGTTGGGGAACTATTCACAATATGGTTATTCCATTTGACACGTATTGCTTTTGTGCAGCAATCTTAATCCAGTTTGTCTTTAAATTATAAGCTTTGGCAAAGTGTAGTATACGCTGGTGATGCCTTACTTTTAACTCATTCCCAAAGGAGATTTTGATCTAACAGATTCTACTGACAACCACTGCGTACTGATGGGGATGCACAGATTTCAGCACATTTGAAATAAATGCTGCTTGCAAACTACATGTGCAGTAATCTACTTTAAGAATTTTGAAGATCAATTTTCCAACATAAAAAAATTCTATACTTTTACTAAAAATAATGTTAAATAGTACTTACTATTTAGTGTTAGATGTAGTCACTGTATTGTAGTTTCTATTGACACAATGTGGTTATTCCATTTTACATTTATTGCTTTTGTGCAGCAATCTTGATTCAGTTTGTCTTTAAATTATGTGCTTTGGTAAAGTGTAGTGTAAGCAATAAGACACGTAAGAAGACAATGACTTCCCCTGTGGTCTCTATATATCTTCTACCCGAAATCCGCAGTGTAAATTCAGTGAAAAATGCTGCATTGAAAAAGATATCCAAGTAAATTAAGAACGTGGCAGGCATTATTCTTCTCCTAACTAGTGGAAAACATTGGAAAACATCAGTGACATCCCTTGGTGGTGAACCACTTTTAAAAAAAAATTAGAAACACCTTTCCAAAGCGCCAGCAACAGTAGCAACTTTCTTTTGGTGTACCCTTTCCAAAGCGATGGGAATGCGATGTTTTTAATGTTTCTTCTATTACACAAACATGTACACTGCATAAAAATAAATAGAATTGCTGGTTGTAACTAACTGATAGATCAGGCCAAACAAAAGTGTTGCAGTTAAGGTTACATAGCCCCAAAAATTAGTCAGTAGATCATATTTATTTTATCCCATGTAAAGGAAGGTAAGCTATCCATGTGGGTCTAGTTAAAATTATGTCCCTTGTGGGCTTTATTTTAACAATTGACAGAAATTTTTAGGGTCGACGAACTGCAAACTCTATTCTGGGATGGCTGAGGGAATTTTTAAATTGAATTTTTTAATGAACTATTTTTGCTATAAACATGTCCTTATAATATGCTCCAGATGTCTATATTCTACAGCTAAACAAAAATATTTTCACATTTTTTTTATCTTAAATCAAAGACGGAAAATGTAAGATTATTTCTTTAAATCTTGACTGGTGTACCACGCGATCTAAGCGCCAACGCTGTTTTACCTCTATATTCCAGTTGTGTCTTTCAAGAATTGTTCGGCACCGGGCTATGTCATCAATCCCAGTCAAGTCCTGTTCCATGATTGACAGCAAGAACAGAATTAATACTTCATACAAAACCACGAAAGACTAAGTTAACCTTACAAGAGTAAAAGATAAGACTTAACTCTACACTTGGCTACCTGGAGGAACTGCGAAGTTATGGAGAATTAAAACTCTGTCCTTAACTTAGAGAAAGTCTGCATATACTAGGTTACACGCTGCTGCTGTTCAGGGCACTTAAAAGTTTGATTATGTCTGAATATTCTGAGGCGTGTTGACTGAAATTGGAACAACATACTAAAAATAAAACAACCTATAAAAGCAACGGCACGATCATCATCATGTAGCATCATCATTGCAACAATGATCTGCAATCGCTAAGAAATAAGCCCTGTTTTCTAGTGTATTATTACAGCTACACACAACACGAGATTAGACTATGTTATGCGAACAAGTGGAAAGTTGGGTGCTAAAAAGGAGCATAAAATAGTGTGTTTCTAACCTGAAACTGAAGCAAATTATCGGTTTGGGATTGAGATAGATCATCGCCGTTCGCCATCTTGTATTAGTGTGACAGACTGCCAACTTCCGTTGAAAAGCGCTTTCTTAATTTATTTCCGGGTCAGGGTGCACACGTGTCCCTCATCGTGGAAGTGACAAATTTGTAGGATTGTTACAATCTAGGTTCTCGCCCTAGGGACCCAACGAAGTGTTGGAAGAAATGTGATTGTCTTCTATATTATTGTAAGGGAGACTTTAAAAATTGGCCTTTGATTTACATCTTTTCTGAAATTTTACCTCGTTGTGTGTTCTTGATTTGTTTTGGTCCTTCGGTTTCCTTCAGTCCTGAGAGTACAGTGTCTGCTCGGCTCCTTCTTCAGTTATCACGATTACACTTACACTACAGTATCAGCATCAGTTACACAGTGAATACCATCGCCCCTTACACCCACTCTCACTGTGGTTCCATTAAAGAAGTTTGCTTTTTCATCAGCTTTGTGTAATAATACTAATTAGTAATAGGTTCTGACCCTTAGGAAAAAATCGTCTAAATTTTCATATAAAATGAACAGATTGAGAAAAGGGCTGGGTTTTTATTTTTGGTCTTCTTGGAAGCAGCCTAAACATACATAGCCTTTTGTGAAAGTGTACAAATTTTGTTGTATTCAAAGGCAACTAACATGCGAACTTTAACAGATACACACTTTTTAAAATTTGCTTATATTTTCTGTATTATTATAATGTTTGTTGTTATTTTAAATCAACTTTGTGGCTAAAGTTTTGGTTGTTGTTACCTAATTGGAGGTGAGGGGGAGACAAAAACTAAAAGCAGTAAAAGTCAAGGGAAAAATATCGAAGGAAACCAAGAGAAAGTGTGTTTGAATTTTGTTTTCTTGAGGTTTTTCCCCCCCCCCCCCTACAGTTGGTACTAATGCTGCATGGCAACTAAGGGTAACTGGAAGTACTTAGATTACACTGAGCTGAGTATTCAGTGTGAATATGGAATGTTGTAAAGGACTAGGGGATAGACTTTATATATAGATCTACATTATTCCCTGAGTTCAGATAGGTTGATGGCATTATTTAAACAAAAGACGTAAGTATTTTTTAAAAATAAATTTTAGCCATATTACTCAATGGCCAAGTCAACCTAATTTGGTTGGATAACATACACAATTGTCAACCCAGTATAGTGGTAATCAAAAATATGCCTGAGATCTTTGATCTTGTGGAATTTTCCAGCTGAGGGACAGTGATCCATTGCACTGAGCTTTGACCAAAAAACTGCCCATGGCAGAAAAATCAAATGCCTTAAATAAGGTCACAAAAAGTTTTGATTACAAGAGCTTAAATTGACAAACTCACTGCATATGCTGTAATTTTTTTTTTAAAAAGCCTCTTTTTAAGCTTGTGCTTGAAACAGTCATGCATATTCATTTAGGGCTTTGAAAAAACTCATGAAGAATTTAATTGAATTTTAACATTGAATTTTCTTCCTTGACGTTTTCCCCCTTGTTTTCCTTACTTGGGCCTTCTTCTCAAAAGAGAGGGACATTTTATAACATTCATTTTAGTCAAATTTTATTTTTATCAAGATGTAATAAGAAACATGAATCTGACAATACCATATCTTAAAGGCTGAATAAAGGCAGAAGATATCAAATGCCTAATAAATAATAACATAGTTTACATATGCAAATGAAAAGAGTGGTTTCTGATTCCTGAGCATTGTCCTTTAGATGTGGAGAATTGAGTTCAGTAAGCATGAGAGAACATTTTAACATGTAAACAACAACAGGAAAAAAAAAACAACAAAACCCCTCTGAAAACTAAAACATGAATACACCTGTTGCAGGAAGATGAAATTTTGCACTGTGTATCCACTGATCCTGTGTATAACGCTGCTGGAACTGGGATCTTTTGTCAACGGAACCCTTTCTAAAAGTGACAAAGGCAAAAAGAAGAAGAATGATACCCAGGTACCACTGAACTTTCATATTAATGTGACACTTCAGGTACTTTCTCTAGATGAATCTGGATATTATTCTTTGCAGTACTTTGTGCTGCTTGCAGATCATGCACTGCTAGTTCTTCTTGCTTGGAAACTTTGTGACAGCACTAAAATCTATGGTAAGGGTTAAAAAGAGAAAGTGTGGTCACTTATCGTGTTGATATGTGACTGCATGATAGAAATGCTGGCAACACAGTTGTCCAGTCTGTCCAGCTGTGAATGAGTACTGGAGCCCTTGCAGGGTAGAGAAATGTAAAGCAACATTGGAGAGTAGATGCCAAGATGGGCTCCATCCTTTGGAAAGCTGACTATGAAAAAAAGTGTGCTCTCCTACAGTAAAATTGTACTAGAATGACCTAAAATTTATATGATAATAATATTGAATATTGAATACAACAGCATTTGTTGGTCTCCATGCCCTCACCCCATCCCCGCCTCCTCGCATTAAGCTTATTTACATGTTTTTGAGTGATATTTGAATATACGTAATAAGTTATTATTTGGTTGCCTGTATTTAAAAGTATTTTTAATTTTATTCTCTGAAGCATTTGAAGAAACTTTTTCTGCATGTATGTTTTTAAATTTTGTGAAATAGCAGTTTAAATGAATTGTATTGTGTTTTCATACTATTAGTTTCATGTTTTAAAGCAAGATGATTGCTATGACTTTGTAAAAACTTTCTTCAAACTACGTTTTCAAAAAAATGTATCACTTATTGTTGATCAATAGTTTGTACAACTGTGCCTTTTTCTTCTTTTGGCTTTTTTTGTTGCTCAGAAAGTCATCCTAAGTGTTGTTGACAGAGGTCTTGTAAGTGCAGAAGTGAAGAAGAAACAAATTTTAGAAGAACATTCGAGGTTTTCACCACTGATGCAAGATGTGAAAAATTTCAAAGGTCCAGTGCTTGGATATGTAACACCAGTAAGCATACAAACATGTTTGTGCATATTGACTATATTTAATTATGCTTACTTCCAAAACATTCAGAAATACTGACAGTAAGACATGATTGTGTTAGTATTTATAACATTACTAAGCTTGAAATAAATGCACATGTATGAGGATTTTATACAGGGTTTCATTCTGTAATTTTAAGTGTGAAACTTATGCTGTGTGAAACTTATGCTGATTATGCACTTTATTTGCTTTATAAAATTTTTAATTATTTCTTGTTAGCTTTTTTGTCAAACTTAATATTTTTAAGTAGAGATGTACTATGTATTCAGTTTGAATTAATATTGAGGTGGATGATGAAAAAATTCAAAACTTTGTCTTAGACAAAATACGAATCATTTCAATTTAGATAGGTAAACATTTACATTATTTGCTGGTATTGTACAATACTGGTGCCAAGTTAGAGTGTAATTATTCAGTCATGGAAGTTAGTGCCAACTGAGCATTTGTTTACAGGATAAAAATATTGTTTAATTAAGTTTTAAATTGCTCTTCATAATTATAGAATTTTGTATAAAAACAGACATGGTAAATATATATTAATGTTAGCAAGTGATTGTGTTCCAATAAATACGCATTTCATATTCATTTTTGGGCTTCCTCAAAACTAAATATTTATATTCAGCTTAATTGTGAAAGACTGGTATTAGGTACAGTCCTAATTTTAACTTGTAAAAACATGTTTTAGCATTTGTTGGTAACTGCTTTTAAATATCTGTGTATTTGACAGTAAGCAATTTTTTTTAATGCTTAAATGTTACTTCATTACTGTCTGTATTTTTAAGGATGATATTATTACAGTCGATTTACATCAAAATTTCAGTGGAACAATCATGGCTATGATGTGGCAAAAATGTTTGGCCAAAAATTCACCTACATATCACCGGTATGGCTGCAGCTAAAGAAGAAACCTGGTGGAGCATTTGTTATGGAAGGGGGTCACGATGTTGATAAAGGTCAGTAGGAAAAAAATCTCTGATGCTCTTGTTTGTTAAAAAAGTCAAGCAAGCTTCAGTGATTATGACTGAGCAAAAAAAAAAAAAAAAAATTGAAGCCCAAGAAGTGAATAACTGCAATAATAAAGGCTGTGTTTACATTATTTTTGTGTCACAAAAACATTTTAATCCACCATCTGTGTAATAACTGTCAAAGTAAATACTTACAAAAATGTCTCATCTGCCAGAAAACTTCATGCATAAACATTCAGTTAGAAAATGCTGACTAGATTGTTTCCTTTGTTGTTGCTGCTGTCAAGATTGTGTCATGGTCTATTCTTTTGTTTTGCTCTTATAGAATTTATATAGAGAATGGTAGTAAAGCAATGAAAGTTCTGACCGAGTGGATAGCAATCCATTACATCTTTTTACACCTTAAGGGAGTGGTCCTTTCTTTATACATCATGCATGCTTTCATTTTATCTTTAATGTACTTTTGATCTTGTTTTTCTTTCTTGATTTTACAACAGGATGGATCACCGAAGTACAAAGAGGAGGAAATGTGAGCATTGGTAGGGGCTATTGTCTCAGTGGAGATATTTTTTAAAGTTACAGTAAAAAAAATCACAATGACCTGGTATTTCATTACATGCTACAGATATTTAGAAGAACATTGAAACAAAAAACAAAACTTCAAACAACTCCATTTTGACTACAAAATACTCTTTATGTTTTATTACTAATAGGGCTTGCATTTTATTGTAAATTGCACAATTGGTAGTTTTGGAGTTAGGTGTTCAAGCAAGTCTAATGCTGCTTACTTACCTCTGCTCCCCCACTCCACCTGTAGTTTAGAGAGTTTCCAGAGGAATTTTTCTACTAATAACATTTCTGCATACAAGAGCCTAATAAAAACCTGACCAGAAAACAAGTCTGCCTCAGTACCTGTGAAAACTGATGGGCAAAGTAGTTTCAACTGTCACATGACGTACACTGTGCAGAGAGGGTGTGTTGCAAATGTACAGTAATTCATGACTTCTTATTCAAGCTAGACCCTCTAGAAGATCCTGTAACCAATTTTTTTTAAGACTGATACTGATAGCTTGTCAGAAGACTTTTGCATACATTTCAAACCCAACTCCCTTGGCACATGTTGCTTTTCATTAATCCTGACGTATTTTGACAGTTCCAAGAGTTCTTTTTGATGGGTGGAGGCTCTCTGACTTCAAGGACTTATTTTCAAGTGAAGATTCCGTGGAGGATTGCATAGAAACAGTGGTCAGCTTTTTAAAGGTACTTAACATTTCAGGTTCAGCAGAAAAGGCTAATTACCATGCAAATGTGAAAAGAAAAGAAGAGTTAAAAGGCAGACCTGAACATACTCTTTGTGGCAGAGGAAGAAAAACTACTTCTTTCATTGCTCATTAGAGAAGAACAATTCAGTTTTAGCAGTCCTGTTAGCAGTTCTGCTCTCCAGGCTGTGGACACCACCTTATGCATGAATGTCCATTTTAGACAAAAGTTTCTACTCACGATGTATTTTATCACATAAAATGTGGATTTTTAACGTGCGAAAACACATTTTATGCACACTTCGCGCGGACGAGGGACACAGACAGTCTAGTGAAAGCAATGAAACACACACACACACACACACATAGAGGGAGAGATGAACGGAACACTGACCAACAGGTTGGGAAACAGATCGTCCTTCAGTCACAGATGGGTGTAAAAGTATCATAAGAGACGATGAACAGCGAAAGTTGTAAGTTAATCCAGACAGGCAGTCGCGACCTCAGTCAAGGTACTTGCGGAAAAGAAAAGTTTTCAAAAGTTAACCAAAAACAAAAGTTTTCTCATAACAGCAGAAGGGAGAGGAGTGCCTTGGGTTCAGCACAACCACCGTGATACAATGTAAAACATTTGAACATTTAGACCAGTAATGCAAAGGAGATTCTAAAAGTGTGACTTGTGGTTTATAAATTAATGGAAAAACCAACCAAGTAGGGAGTTCGACCTCTGGGCTGATGAAATGCACAGGAGATAATCCACCTTTTGTTATAGACGCAAGGGTGAAAGATGTCGCAGCCAATGCAAAAATGCTGACCTAGTCATTCTAGACTTTTTATTACATGTAATTTTGAGGACAAAATAGTATGAGAGTGACAGAAAGAATGTACTGCTACCACCTTCATGGAGGACTTGTTTTTAAAGAGTACTTTTAAACACATTTTTAACTGCATGGAGTTTTCTCTGTAGGTTATTTCTGAAATGAAGCTTTTTTTTTTAAATTTCAGGGAAAGAAACTTGATGGTGCAGTTATAGAAATATGGTCTCAACTGGGAGGAAATATGCGCAGGTGACTGCAGCGATGATCAGCATAGAAATTCTATAGTACATAGTAACTAATTTTTTGCATTCTGGATTGGTGGCTGAGCTTTGATGTAGTGAATCTGAATGACAATGGAGAAGTAAGGAAATTTACTGACGTTCTCATTCTGGATGTTGCCATGTTTCATATGTGACAACAATTAAAAAAGTCAGTGTCAGTCAGTTACAAATGAGTTATAACTTACATAAAGGGTGCCGTCTGCCTATAATTGTTCGGAAATTTCTGAAGGTAGGTGGGGGTAGGGGCAGAATAGTTTAGAAAACAATTTAGTTTTGCTTTAACAATGTTTGTTAAGATTGTGATCTTCCATTTTGATTAACATTGTGTTCTCTATTGCTGTCTGATCATGTAGGGGTGAATTGTACTTTTCTTTGTAATTGTTTGGGAGATGTCATCTTTGATGGCCATTCTGTCCATTCAAAATAACAGAAACATCAAAAAGTAATCCAGGGAATATGAGATGTTTTAACTTCCCCCAACATTTTTTAACTGAGAGTTCAGTTACTTCTAGAACTTCAACATTTTAAAGGGTCCCATACCCTTGGGAGATGCAAGAGCTGTTAATGTTTTATTCTGTGTCAGGGTTTTTAGTGTGTGCACTCGCCTTTCCTATCTTCTGTTCATTCATCATTTGAGCATCAGGGATGTATATATCAAGTTCTGTGACAGCTGTGCATTGAGTGTTAAGTAATTGTAAGCAGCAACAAGACACGACACAGCATATGATTCATAACACTGGTCAACAAAAATTTTTTTTGTTTGCTACTGAGGACTTAAAAAGTGTTTTGATGCTGATTTCAGATCTGTAATTTGAAATTCAGCTAGCACGTGAGGTTTTTGAGATATACATTACTGAAAATTTAGCCAGGTTGCCATATTGGCACAATATCGCGAGCATGGACTGTGTCCCACCAAGCTTGTGTTAAGGAGTTTACTATGAAAACAAACATAAAGACAATACGGAGACATGTTACAGCATATATTTACGTCTCTTTTAACGCATACAAAGTAATGTCAGCATGTTCAGAAATGTTTGAGACACTTGCTTTTACGTTTGTACTGTACATTTGTCTCTCTTTGCAAGAACCGACAATAGTTTCCCATCATATTGGAATTGAATTTTCCCTGATATCTGCTTTCCATCACCTTGATTTCTTGATAAAATCTTTCCCATGCTCATCGCTGACATCGCCACGATTGGGTGGGAAGAAGTTGAGGTGAGAATGTAAGAGGTGCATCTTCAGTGTCATTTTGGCAGTCATTAACTTATATGCTGTCAGCATGTTCTCCACAAGCCCAGCATGATTCTGTGATCTGTGGTTACCATAATTCTGTGATCTGTGGTTACCAAGAAAATTCTGAACAACCAGCATGAATGCTTCCCATGCTGCTGATTTAGCTAGGTTCAGCTTCTGTTTGAACACATCGTCAAGGATCAGTTGACAGATTTGTGGTCCAACAAAAACACATTCTTTGATTTTGCCTTCACTTTTCTCGGAACCAAATGTACTTTGGTGCTGAAATGCATCACCATTTCTGTCCATCGCCTTGGCAAAATGTTTCATGAGACCCAGTTTTATGTGAAGTGGTGGAAGATTTTCTCATGGTCTACCAGCAGCAGGTGCTTCACATGGTATCTGCCAGGTATGAATTCATCTCGGCTAGGCTACTGTTTCTGTAGCAGTTGGCATCTTTACAACTGTTCCAAAGACACAAAAAGCACATGTACCCATTTTCAGGCCCAGAAGGAGTGACACAACTTTGAGATCACCACAAAGGTTCCACTGGTGATCTTTAAAAATGTCTTCATTGACTTGTACATTTTCTTCAAGCCAACTGCATGAGCAACAAGAACAAATGTTTTCTGGTTACCGTTGTGTAAAAGTACCACCTTAAACTTAAAGCTTCCTTTGCTTGAATCAATGAATAGTCTCCATTCGTCAGAAACATTGTTCATATCCCAGTTCACGCATGAGACCATTAATATCAGTACAGAAACAAATGTCTCCTTTCATTTAGTAAATATAAAAGGAAGCCAGGGTGGTGTGACAATCATGGAAAAATTAACAGATTACATTGCTTCAGCCTTGGGCCCAACAGTTCCGCTTTCTCCTTTGACCGTGACAAGTCTCTAACCAGATCATTAAGATCTTGAGTTAGCAGGTGATGCTGGTTTTCATCCACTTCAGATTCATACAACTCCCCCACAGCAGCAGAGGCACATTCTTCATCTGAACTTTCATCACATTCTGCTTCAGATGTGGAAAGAGGAATTGGAACCATATTCTCCGAGTCATAAGGAACGGGCTTAAAAGCTGATGGGCAATCAGGATATACAATTTTGGACTTATTCTTCTTTGTGAATCCAGCAATTTCTGTCATGCAAAAATAACAGTCTGAGTGATGAGTTTTTGGTTCACGCCACACCATGGGTACAGCAAAAGGTATCTTCTTCAGTTTGGCATTCAGCCACCGTGTTAAACCGGAATAGCAGACAGCGCAGCACACATGAGGTGCCCACGCTTTATCCTGGTCACCAACTTTACAGCCAAAATAATACTTCTATGCATTTTGAAGTATTCTGGACATATTCTTTCCCTGATCTTGTGCTATAAATTGTCCGCAGATGTGTTACATACAGAAACAGTAAAATACCGATGCTTCAAGACAGCGTTATCGACGTAAATGATAAAAACACAGACACATAATTTAAAATTGGGACGTGACAGACAAAAACTGTTTTAAGATTTAGAATCAGCATGTGGAATTTGTTAAGGTGCAGGTGACAGAGCTCCAGTAGCAAATTGCCTTTTGACCAGTGTAATCTTTCTTGCATTTCTTTTTTACAGTGAGCTGACTCATTTCTTGTTACACCTTGGGGAGGCCCTGCACAAACAGAAGAAAACTTTTGTGCTTGTCATACCACCACCAGTTCAAGCTTCGTAAGCATCTGTACAAGAAAAGATAGTGATTATGTTGTCAGAACAGCCATATAACACTAGCATAAAGCACTAGGGGGATGGTGGGGGGTATGCAAGTGGCTATTGATTCCTTTAGATGCATTCTGTTTGTTGTTTGTGTTTTTTTTCACCTGGTGGATTAGGCATTTGTCACCTCTAAAGTGATTGGAGGCATAACAGACTTATTACCACTAGCTGTTGCTGCTATAACTTCCTCAACTTGCTAACACAGGGGAAATAGAGGGCAATTACTTAAGATATGTCAGTCTGTGAAGAAGCTGCACATTTTATGATGTAATCTATCCACCAGAGCCATAGATTGAGAGAGAACTGGCATAAATTCATAGTTTGAAGTCAAGACTATTGACAAAGATGGACATGGACTTGAAGTTTTGAATTGGTACAGGCTTGAACTATGAGCTAGCTTGATCCTCTTTCTCGAATGGATGATCAGCATATTAGTACTAGGAGCACATTCAGGAACATGTCAGAACGATGAAAGCTGATTGGGATTTAGTCAGAATTTTTAACAATTTAAGGTCATTACTTATTTCTACTAGGGTGCTGTGTTATGGAACAAAATTTGAAGGGAAATACTCAGGAAAAGGTTCATGACCACAGACACATATACAGTGGCTACATCATCGCTATTACCCATTTCAGTGGCAGAGAAGGCATGTTTGGTAGACAGGACTTTGAAAGTCTACAGTCCGCTGTGGATTACTTCAGTCTCATGACTTACGATTATTCTTCTGGAGCAATGTAAGTAGTGCCATCACTCTGCCTATTTGCTTTAAAGACTTTTAAAGATTTTTTTAAATATCACATGCCATATTCTTCATATTAAGTACCAAATTTATATTTCTTTAAAATAATGAGAAAATGTGTGCACCATTGTCTTTGTGTAAGAACCAACATGGAGAAAATCCACTTGCTCATAATTCCATGATAATGCATGGATTTCTGAACCTGCCAAAGATAATATTTCAAGATCATTACAGTGAATGGGGACACACTGAGTGATATGAATAAGGATCTTAAAACCCCTCTTCTGTTTTATTTGTTTCAATCTAATTGTTGTTGTTCTCATCCCTGTGTGACATGGAAATTGTACATGCATCTTTATATTCATTTGTTGTTTCAGACCAGGTCCAAACAGTCCCATTAAATGGGTGCAGCAATGTGTGGAGACACTTTCACCAACATGGAATCCTGTAGAACGAGAGAAAATACTAACAGGCTTAAACTTCTATGGCACATACTACATCGTGGGCACTAAGGCAGAACCGATACTGGGTTCACAGTGAGCATGAACATTTCTGCAGAGTGTGAGATAGGTGTTTGTGATCTTTGATGAGGAAGTTAGGAATGGTTTGTTTGGGGAGTGGGGGGTGGCTTTCCTTTGGAACTGGTAATTCTATTCAACGTAGGAAATACTTGTACACCCATACATGAACAGCCTACTACAAGGGCATCTGTGGTTTGGTGATGGAACATTTACCTGTAAAGATGATGCAAGTTCAATTGTACAGTCTTTTTCTTTTAAATTTAGCCTTTGTAGATTGTTCTTCACCTAAATAATATGATAGCGATTTGCTAGTGTAAAAGTCTCATTGCCTGCAGATATTTTGTGTAAGCAGGGCTTGTGTGGCGAGCCAAGGTTAAAGCAACTAATCAGAATCAGAGTATCAACACCCTCATTACAGTCATACTTGTAGATCTGAACACAACTCTATAGTTCCTTTAGCATCTGAACATCATCTTCAGGCAAGGCTGTTCTGGTTCAATTCAGATGTCCCTTGCATGATTAATATTTGTGAAAATTAAGTTTTCACATTGCCGCTGGCCCCAGTTTCAGGATTCATCAGATTTTTGTGTCCCACTCATGTGATGACATTTACTGATGAACACATTTAGTTCAGCATGCCACAGGTGATCCATGCCAGACAAATGTGTCAATTGTTAATTAGTTATAAACAGGGTGAATTGCTGTCCTGTATGGTGTTGTGGTGATTTGTGACACTGATCATGTTCAGAACCCGAGTTTTAACAGTAACCCCTTTCTATGACTGCCATGTGTATTTTAGTCCACCTCCTGAGGGCAACTCCTCAGTACCACCACCATGGCACATGCACACACAGAGATTAGTTTGTGTTAACTGTGAAGCTCTCAATCTTTATTTCAGGCTTGTGGATCTCCTTCAGAAGCACAAGGTTACGATCAACTGGGACCCCACTGCAGCTGAGCACACTGTAGAATTCAGGTAGGTCATGAATGTTACTGATCAGTTTTTAAATGTCAAAACTTTTGATCAGATTGTTGCTTTTAGAACGGTAAAATGCTGAATCTGAATTCCAGCCAGCATGAATTGTAACTTGCCCGAGTTAAATGTTTGCAAGCCAATATGTTGCCACTAACATTCAACTCTGTAACTGGTAGATTGCTGCACATTACACAAGCATTTTTCTGTTTTTATTGTAGGACAAAGCAAATAGTGGTTGCGAGAGAACTCGATTTTTCTGCTACTTTGTTTATTGTAAATGTGCAGATTCTCATTTAAGATTTACGGTGCTTATTTTGTTTCCTCAGCAATGCTGGCTCAGGGCAGCATGTTATTTATTATCCAAGTCTATATTCCATCCAACGACGCCTTGAGTTAGCCTCACAGCTTGGAACAGGGATATCCATCTGGGAACTTGGACAAGGGCTGGAATATTTTTATGATCTTTTTTAAAATTCCTTCTGCTCTGAAAAGCATAGAATCGTAAATTATAAAAATACAGTATTTCTGCTTCATTTGCATGGTTTCTTTTTGTCATTATGCATTTGTTGACCTTTTTTGCTTTTAAAAGTTTTAAAAGCAACACCATGTTCTTAAGCGTTTACTTATTAAATAATTTTTATGTCCATGGTTGTATGTGTTGTTTTCTGTTAATTAAGATACACACATCCCATATCCTGCTGTCTTCTGGTCACAAAATCTGGATGTTTCCTAAGGGTATTGTCATGTAATAATGCTAGGGACACATGTTTTTTTCCTTTCACTTGTCTTCTCTCTCAGCATGACACTTAATGGAGTACATGTACCACGGATTTTTATTTAAACTCTACTTTTCAGAGAATTGACATCTGTTAAGTTAACAGTGAGTCTGTGTTAACAGTTAACACAGATGCATATATTGTCCACTTATGTTTCCACGTTCTCAAAACAGACAAAATTAATTTAACAGTGACCAGCTGGGAAACAGCTTAAGTCAAGTATACACACTGAGCAAAGAAAAATATCTCTAAATTCACTGGGGGACAGATGAGAAACTACCCAAGATTCAAAATTGTAACCAGTGTTTCTAACTTTTCCAATCTTTTTATTCGCTTTCAGTTACAAATTCACGATCAAGGCATGTACTGCTTACTCAAAATTGTCGTCTGTATGACTTGACGAACAGCAGAAGTCTTTTTGTTTTCCTTCTGAAAAGTATGTGACGATGCAGATTAAACCAGGACAGCTTTTCACCAATACGAGTCTTGCTTTCTAACTTGTCTACAGTAAAATTAAATTTATCAAATATAACAGTGAAGTTACACTGTTACAGTACCTTTGTACAGTTGTATCGCAAAGGGACTGAACAAGCGAGGCCAAATGAAACTGGCAACTGTCACTCCGACACTGCAGAGAGTTTGGGATACAAACACTAGAGTGCAGAGAGGGGTAGTTACACAGCAGCAGCATGGGTACCTCTATCACATAACTTCTTACTTTAGACTCTCTCTAGACGATTAATGGGTAGATTCAAAGTTCGAGACTAAAGGTTCAAGAATGCAGGCTTAAGACCGCAACAGCAGACCCTGTAAATTTTTACCATTGGACTACAATGCAAAATTTTGAACACGGAGAAAAGGAACAAAACTGCCAGGTGACCAAACTTGGTTTACCTTTTAACCAAGACGGAAGCATCTTGATAAAGGCAGACTTCAACCAATCTGAAGATTTATAATGTTAATATGCGCACTTTTGCATGGACAAGACCCC
Organism: Lanistes nyassanus; assembly: GCA_004794575.1. Taxonomy (NCBI): domain Eukaryota; kingdom Metazoa; phylum Mollusca; class Gastropoda; order Architaenioglossa; family Ampullariidae; genus Lanistes; species Lanistes nyassanus. Next base: position 11,692 of record SMGT01009871.1, on the reverse strand, counting down.
AAAAAAGGTATGTGTTTATATATATATATAAAAGGAACACAAGACCTCATCAGACATCACAAACCAACGGATGTGCAAAACACTAACAAGTTGTGGGAGACACTGGATACACATCAGTTGTATGTCGTGTGACGGAACAGGTGTAAGAGGCATTATCAAAAAAAGATTTTTGAATTTAGAGATGATGCAGGGAGGCAATTGCAACATCAGTTAATTTACATGCAGAAGAGAGGTTTTAAGGCTTGTTTGAAATTTTGTGGCGATGGGGAAATGAATTCCATTAGGTGGATGCCAAGAAGGTGAACATGCTGTCCGTAGGCTTTTGTTCTGCGCAAGGTATTGGAAGAATGCGATCATCAGAAGAGGAGCAGAGAGAGCTGTATTGCTGGAGTGTAAATTGTAAGTCGTTTATGGAGGAATTAAAACAGAGGAGACACATTGTCATCAATGCGAGAGTGTGAAGGAGAGAAAGAGGGGTGTTGCATGCTCAGTTTTGCAGCTTTCAGACAGGGCATGCAATGAAGTTTTGAAGTTTCTGTAGTTAGTAAAACAGCCAGCCAGCCAATAAATTAATATAATCAAGTTTAGAAAGTACACAGGCACAGACGAAGGTGTTCGTTACCTTATCAGAGAGATGGCAAAAGCTGCTGATTTTTCTGAGTTCAAAATAAGCAGATCTGCAGATGTTGGATATATGTTTGTCCAGTGTCATGTTAGAGGTGATTGCAAAACCAAGGTTTCTTGCAATCTCAGCAAAATGGATGTCAACATCACCAATTCAAACTGATGTATCAATCCGTATTTTCAGCATTTAACTTGTGAACCATTGATGCTTTGAAATCCAAGTCTGCATAGTCAGGATGCTGGCATGTATATCAGTTGGAGGACAAGAACTGTATAGCTGGTTGTCGTGTGCATAGGACTGGCTAAAGACGAGTAAGACTGAATGAGAGATGAAAGCGATGTGTAAGATGAAAAGGATAGTGTCCAAGACCGATCCTTGAAAGACTTCAAGAGAGAAAGCTGCTGGTGCTGACACCTGGTTGGCGACAAGCAGTCTGAATTCTGCCAGAGGTAGGACTGAAACTACGCCAGCGCCGACCCGGTGATGCCACTGAAATCACAGAGACGATTGAGGAGGGACAATCGTATCAAAAGCCGCGGAAAGGTCAGAACAGACACATCGCCTTTATCAAGAGCTGACAAAATGCCATCGACGACTCAAGTAAGAGCTGTTTCCATGCTGTAAAATATCCCCTTATATGCTGACTGAGAGTGAAAGATAAGGTCATGTGCTTTGAGGTAGACGAGGGGTTGGTCCAAAGTATTTAACCTTTTCAACCACTTCTGAGAGGAAAGGTAGGTTGGAAACCAGGCGGTAGTTTTTCAGGGCATTTGCATCAAGACTAAGTTTCCTGAGGTGAGGTTTGATTATAGAAGTCTGGAACAGCAATAGAAAGACTCCTGATGACAGACTGTCGTTTACGATCTGCATTAGAGTTGGAAGCAGCACATGCGGATAGGATCTATACGGCAGGTGGTAGGTTAACTAAACTAGACAATAGAAGCTCAGATGCATCCCTTGAGTGATCAAAGGGTCAAATGAGGAATACGAAAATAAATGGCTACCTGCACCCGAACAGAACGGCTGACAAACTCTGTAGCCGCACTCTGCTCAGTCGCAAATGAAACTCAAAGTAAATGGAACATCTCAACATAAACGTTATCGTGAGCTATTAATCTTGGTACACGGTCAAATCGAAATGGTGCAAACCGAGTTTTGGTGGCAACTTCTGCCAAGTATTGTGCACGATTAAACACATCCTTAACGTCACTTATTAAGCAGATTTACGTGAAAGTCATCCATTAACATGTAAACACACCCTCCGGTATGTTTCCAAGCTGTAATATCATTATGGAGGCGGACAGGTTTGTGAGAGTCTTCGTTTGCCGGAAGTTAAGGGAAGTTAATGCTTCCGGAAAAGAGAGAAATGGCGATCGACGACAGCAATCGTTCTGTGTCATTGTGACGGCATAGCCCAGCTGTTCTTTTGATTCAAGAGGTACTTCTACTGACGATTTCATATGTCATTGAGTATATGCTTTATATCTCACGAAGAACAGGTATCCCACAGTGCAGCTGAAGACTCCGAATTTCTTTGAATTCTATAGTCAGATCTAAAATCATCTTGATCCTAGTATACGAGCGTAGAAATTAAAAAAAAACATTTCTTTATTTTCACGTGTTTCTCCTCTGATAGAAATACACTACCGTAGGTCCCCAACTTACAAACGTGTTTGGTTCCGAAAACCCATTCGTCCAGTTGATACGTGTGGATAAATGAAATGTTTATACTATAGTTTCGGACAGCCCTGGATTTGGACTTCTGAACAATGTTTTTTGGGGGGTGGTTTTAAATAATTCCCTTTCAACAACCTTCAAGTATTTACACATAATAAATTGAATAAAGTTTATAATAACAATTTTTAATCTTACAGTTGTGTACCGGCTTGATAACCACTTAGTGTAATCAGTAATGTAGTATGAAAGTTCTCGTCTCGAAAGTTCGTAGGTAGGGAACCGACAGTGTTTATTTCATCAATCTGCCCAGCAACATGTTATCCCTATTTGAAAGAATACAGGACGCGTGCAATCAATTACAGTTGGTTTAGTCCAAGAGTATACAGACAGTATAGGAACTTTGCCCATACACTATATCTTGACACCAAATTGTGTTGCTGCAGCAGCCAAAAATATATTTTTAAAATATGGAATAGGCTGGTACTAATTTTCCTATTGATATTCAGATTTCAGTGAAGAACCACTATTTTGCTCGGCCATCATAGCCAGAAGTTAAATAAAGTTCTCTCATTGGTTCTGTAGGTAATCAATACTTAAGGTTTCTCCCCAATCCTCTTCCTCAGACACCCCTTCTGCACCATAGCTGTGAAATTGTACTCATTGTTGACATGACTTTAAAAAAAAAACTTAAAAAGAAAAGGATAACTGTAGTATGTTTCTGAGTGGCAGTGGTAGAAATTTAGAGTGAAATGCACCAAAAGAAATGGTGAACTGAAAGGTACTGCCTGTATCCTGAATGTTTACATGTACTGATGCACTAGTACTATATATGGCTTATACTATAGGATAAATTATATAAAGTCTTTCTTTGGCAAGGTGTGCACTGTTCAGATGTGGCAATCACACCTATTGAGGCTGGTGTCAACGATGCAGATCATGAGATGATACAAGAAGAACGTGAAGGATGAAGGCCATAGATGATTAGAAGTTGGCATAATTTGAGAAGACAGCAACCAGATTATATAATAGATAAGTAGTACATGTACATGAAAATGATACAGAGATATTGGACCCCATTTATATTACTCCTTTTTGTGTCAGATAATGTGTATAATATAAATAGATAAAATAGCAGATAATGATAAATGAAACAGCCTCTTATTTTGCAGGTGAAAAGTAAGCAGAATGGGCTGTTCTTCACATTTCAGTCTTCTGCAGGAGGTTGTCCAGAGCCTGCGTGAAGCCTGCAGCAAAGAGATGGGCATTACTGCCGACTTTAACATCACAGGGCTAATCAATGTCAGTATAGAGAACCTTTCAACAGCATCGTTCATCATCAGTGAACGTGCCAAGCCATCAAAAGAGAAGGCAGCAGAATTGTTCTGGGATGGTTCCAGCTTCCATGCTGTGTCTTCGTTATCGTTTGCAGTTCCAAACTCAAAACATGAGATGTGCGAGTGCAGGTGCTGCATATGTGTTCATAAAGACAGACACCAAACGTGGGCACCAGCCAGCACCGTGCTCAACATAGAGTCCGGCTGGAGCCAAGTGTCGGTCCATGAGACACATAGTGATGCGTACCCAGCACCCGGTGGGGGACCAAAGACAGTCAGAGGGAGCCTACAGACAGCACAGCCATTGCTACAGGAAAGTCACCCTGTTCTGCAGAGAGAGAATTCCACCTACCATGATACGGGCAAAGATGATGGATTGGGGAATGAGCATTCGAAGTTGCCAGAGAGATGTCATAGTATTCATGCTATTGGGGTGAGCAAGAACTCTGCCCACACTGATTTGGACAAGCAGGATGGATCCGTGGATCAGCATTTTACTACGTCTGATTCCATGGATTGCGAGGAAAATGGAAATGAGGGAGCGCTGGTTATTGACATGAACAGCTCCTGTGAAGATACAGTACTTTACCATGAAGATCAGACTGTGAAAAACCATGTCGATGTAAATGAAAGGTCATCATATGTGGACATGCCTGTGTCAGCAGCAGAGAAGAACTTCACGCATGTTTTTGTCAGAAGCAGAAAATCAAAGAGTTCAGTGTCAAAGGTGGAGGCTCCATATGAAACAGATACGATGCATTGTTGGCCAGAATCAAAGGGTAATTATCCAGGGGATGCAGGGCTGGGTGTACATGCCACTGAGAGCATGTCAATCGCCAACCAGTCTTCGCAGGATCAAAGTTCACAAGTCTGTGAGAGCAAACAATCTGTTTTAGTTAAAACGGAGCCTGACGATGACGGCGATAGAGAGGACTGGTGCTCAAGCAATCATGCTGAGCAAGAAGCATATGACGGTAATGGAATCAACATTGCACAGATCAAAGTGGAGCCAGCAGACAGTCCTGAGCACATTGCCATCCCATTTGAAGAGAGCAGATTCTCTGACATACAGGCATCAGAGACTCAGGAACATGGATTCGGATTCAGTGCATTGCCAAAACAGGAATCTGTTTGCTTTTCTACTGCAAGTAGCACTCATATGGAACAGAATTTGGCAAGGCCTGTGCTGAGCAAGGAATTGCACCTGACCATTCATGCAAGGCAGGCTGATGTGCCAGGTACTTCCTCAGCTTTGTCTGATGCCACTGAAAGACCCCAAACTTTAAGCAGAGATGGATTTCATGGATGGGGAACTGACGATAGCACTTTTCCTGTTATCTCCTCCACTGTAAGCCTTGCCGGCTTGGTTACCTCACAGAAGGAGTGGGATGACCAGTGGTCGCAAAGCACCGACAACCAGTTGTCACAAGTCACCGATGACAAGTGGTCGCAAAGCACCGACAACCAGTTGTCACAAGTCACCGATGACAAGTGGTCGCAAACCACCGACAACCAGTGGTTGAAATTCAGCAATGCCCAGTCCTCTTCCTCTCAGTCTTTTGACAGGGCTGGCAGGGAACTTCATCTGGATGAGGTGCAAGCCACACCAAGACCAGTCATGCCTGTCATAGTTGCTTCTTCGTCTTGCTTTAAGGAGAGGAAATGCTTGGAAAGTTCAAAAATGCCCTCTGGTGTAACTCGATACAAAGAAATCAGGCCCAAGTGGACTTTACCTGACATTGCCACCAACCTTCAGCACAGATCGTTACGGCACCGGCGTCTGAAACATTTGAGTAGTAGACAGAAACAGAGTAAACAGACCTCTTCACAGTCATGCTTTCTCCCCTTCAGCACTTTTACTGTCCCCGTGTCTCAGTTCTCGCATCGGGGTGAAGCTCAGATGGGGGCTTCTGAAAACCCACTCCAAGGCACACTAGGCACAAACATCCTTGTGGCAAATGCACACAGTTCACCTGCAGAGAGCCTTGCAGATGCAGCAAACCAGAGCCCACACATAGTTGGAATCCTCTCCCCTCACGCCCACCCTTTCAGCGTAGGTGGAGGAATACAGAATCAGACGACTGAAAAAATCAGCACTGAAGCACACAGTGTGGACAATTTGGTTTTGTCTTCCGAGAAAGTGCCGAATGCAGTCTATTTGGTGAATGGAACACCATCCTATCCAGCACAATCAGTAACTTCATCAAGACAGATTCAGATCAGACATCTCAATTTTGGGAACATGGAACTATTGCCATTGGCATCAGATGGTAATAGAACTGAGACACAGCAAAACTACGGTGTGACTTTAAGCAGTAGTAAAGGCAAAAACGCTGAGGAATCTTGTGGGAAAAAACTCATTCTCAAATCTTCAGAGCTTGAGAAATTGAAGAAGTTGAAACCCATTCTTCCTAAGCAAACATTTTAACGAGGGCACTCTGCTAGCAAATATTGTGTTAAATGCATCAGCACAAAGTGGCCATTTACAATCACATGTTTGCAGACGATCTTCACATAAAGTAACAGAAAACCATTGAATTCTGTTAAAAAATAAAGTTGCTGAATTTTTAAAATGACGGATGACAAGCACACAATATTTTGCACATGTTTTGACAAAACAGTTAATTCTTAAACTGAAAACTAATCCTGCCATCTGCAACTGAAAATGTTACCTGCTTATAAACGCGGTTCCTTCCATTTTCCAGCAGCTCCTTGACAAGATTGCAGCAAACATCACTGATCAGTTGTCACAGTTTCATCCACATCTCACCAGTTTGGAGAGAAAATGCATTTTCATGAGTTCAGAAATTAGAATCAGTTTTGTACTACCGTTGAAACTTGGCTTTTTGCTTTATATTCACAACCACAGCAGCCAGATTTATGTCCCTGTGCTGTTCACACAGTATAGGATACATATTGTGAACCAAATTTTGTTTTGTTCTGCCAGGAGCCAAATTCTGCAAAATGAATTTGGGACACGAGTATCCTGTTTGCTGCCTTCTGGCATTTAACATTATTTATTTATATAATGCTAGCCAGGGAACCTGGGGCTGCCCGTTTCTTTTTTCTTTGAATAAAGAACATGAAAAAGTCACAATTCTGTTTAGCCAATCAATTTTGAGACATCATAATATTAAGCCTTACCCTGCCCCCTACCCCTACCCCTTCTCTACCCCTACCCCTTCCCTAACCCCACCGTATGCCCCTAACCCCCACCCTACCCCTCCTCCCCTGGAAACACCCTCATCCCCTTTCTCCAGAAACACAGTTCGGGTATAGAATCCACCATTTGATTAGCTACACACAATGGTGACTTTATATAACTGTTTAACACACACAAACATTATGCTTTATATATTGTTGTCATGCAGATACAAAATTTTATGGGTCTATCCCCATCCTCCTCTGGGGGTCCCTGCTCCCACCCACCTTCCCTTCTTGGCACACTTTCACACAATAAAAACACTAGCATCTGATTTCTTCTGTATACAACTATATTACAAGCTGTGTTATACAACATTATAAAACATGTTTTGGCTGTCACCACTGGGAGATTTTCTTTTGCTCTTGACCCGTCAGCTCCTCTGCTCGCACGCACAACCACCGTCAAGAGGGTGACATTTGCGTAGGTGGAACTATCACTGTATTGCTGAAACTAATTAATATGACTTCTCAATCATATGGCCAAGCCCCCACCACCTACAGTCTCCCATAAAGAACCACAAAACACCGTAATACAGTGTAAAACACAAAAAAGAAGAATGTATTGTTGATATAAACAGCGAGTATTTACAATCGAGACAATATATGTTACAACTCGTTTCAACTCTAGGGGTCCCGCAATTTCCTTCTGTTTGAGCTAGGTCTACAATAACACCTCATACCACCCTACATCACCTGCCTCGCCATTAAACATAATGACAAAACCACGTACCTCAATCTCGCCTTTGGTTACGAGAAAAGAATGACCACGTGATGCACAATGCTCACAGAACACAACACTCATTCCCAAATGCTTATACAGTCTGTACGTTGGAGCACTCTTTCCTTGGAGATGTTTCCCAGTAGATACCCTGAAGACCTCTTGAACACCTCCAGGTAACGGCAGACTTCGATTTTGACGTTCACACATGGCACAGAGGATACGACGTTTCTCAAGGCTGACACACAGCCCTTTGAGCTCGCTCCTAGAGCTCGGTTACAGGCAGCCTCCTTTTAAAGCTGGACCTTCGCCCTCTGCTTCAGATGGTTGTCCGCGGTCTTCGATCTGCCTCCTTTACGTTCTGCAGTTATCCGCTAACCTGGACAGCGTAGAGGTCTCCCACAGCAGAGGAACACGTGCAAGAGGCGAACACCAGTCTGGAAGGATCCAACACCCTCGCAGATTCCCTTGCGCTATGCAACTAGACACATGCCGTTGATACTAGAGCTCCTCATGTCCAGTAGAACAAGACACCTTAATTCTGCAGCTGAATCCTTCAGCATTCAGCAGACTTGTACCACCAGACACATACGCCTCCTCACAGCAGCTGATGATCTTCTCACAGGAGATTCGTGTTGAAGATGTTCTCTCACAGGAGATTTGGGTGGAAGATGATTTGGCATACAGGTCTAAAGCAGTCCTTTTATTCTAAACTTTCATCCATAGATTCTTTCATTCACATACACATGGTCGTCAAGACGGTTACATATATCAACCAATCGGACCAGAGACAGCCGAAGCCACACCCATGTCAACTACAAGGACACCCCTAAGTGGACACCTAGAGTGGACATAGCTACCCTCTCCCCTTCCTGGCAGGCTACACACATTGGCTCAATACTACACATCAGCAGCTTCCTCCTGGTGCGTAATTCTCCCCTGTCCAACTTACCCGCACCTGGCCAGCCTGACACCTGCTCTAAAGCTAAGGTCCCTTCCTAGCTGTGCCACAGGGTGAGTACCACCTTGCTCCTTGCTTCTAGAGCCAGCACCCCTGTACAGAAGTGTGTACAGGAACCAAACCTGGGCTGGTGATGACATGAGCGGCTAGATGGCGGCTTGAACAAGGGGTTAATGGACCTTAATTAGGGCTGGAGGGTCGTGGATGGGTCACACCTAGAATCTATGGTGCAATCTCCTTGACCCACCAGACCCCAACTTGTGACAGGCAAATATTGCTGGTTTGTGCATAAACATTCATCAGATTTGATTTTTTGGTGGTTTGTTGACTTTTTGTTTTAATGACAACATTTGCTTGCATTATGAAAAGTAGGTCACTAAGCAAGAGTGTGAATAATTTTGATTTGATCTGGCTGAACTGTAAAGGTAACTGACCAGTAAAGTGCCTTTAGGGGGTAGCTGTTGCTGTAAAGCACAGCAGCAGCTGCAGTTAAGGATACCCATTAATACTTTCTTCATTCTCCCCACTTTACTCATCTTCCCCCTTTGTTTCTCCCCCGTCCTCTCTCTCTCTCTCTCTCTCTCACTTTCTCTTTGCCTATAAAGTGTATAGCATTTTGACCAAATATTTATTGTTGTTTGCTTTTAAAGTTGTGCTGAACTTAATATTACTAAGTCCTGCTCAAATGATTGATTGCAAATGTACTGGTATGTCTGGTATGTACTGGTATGTACTGGTAGGCAATAGTATGTCTGTCCAGAAAAGTGCTGCTGAACCTTCCATTCATGCTACAACAGACATATGCTGAAGTATAAACTACCTGGATGTGCATGAAATGACTCCACACTATGGTAGGTAATTTTAGACGGACAGTGCTTCCACCTTGGGGTGATTTTGTGCTGCAGGAGGTGGGGGGAATGGGGTCCTGTTACTTAAGCTTTGAACTGACAGAACCACCAGCCTGATAGCTGTAGTAAGAACGCCAGTACCGAGAGGCAGTTTAATTTTGTGGGGGTGGCTGAATGGAGTCTGCACATTAAACTCCAGGAAATATCATTAGCCTCTCCTGGATTCGAACCAACTGCAGCCTTTCACATGCCAGACGTGCTTTCATTTGTGTTAAAACATGTATATGATCTGTGGGTCGATGAATTGGGATTGCTCAGCAAGGGCCTTCTTTGAGCGAGTGCAGAAATGTAGTAATTAACTTCTAAGGTAACGTTGTGTCGCTAGGCAGGATTCCAAATCACGGCCTAGATTTACTATGTATAAATGATTCACTGATAGCAATGTTGGGGTGCCCCCACCCCCCCCACCCCCACTTTCTGTTATCGCTGTTCTTCGAAGGATCGGCGCCTATCTTGCGGGTTGGCGATGATGTCAGTGTTTGTAAAGGGAAGCAATGCAAGCCGCGGTGCGGAGTCTGTTCTTAGAAGACTTGTGACAGACGAACAGCCCAAGCCAGGGATGGGTTGTTGAGTGTTTGTGTCTACTCTCCTGTCCACGAAAGTGGTTGTACCGCACACCCTGTGCATCTCCCGTGCACTTTTCTTCTTTCTTCCTTCTGGGACGGAAGCGGGTGTATGTGCAATCCACAGACGTTCATCTTGATCGGTTTGCCTATATACTTGCCTGCCTGCCTGTCCGCTTCATCTGATCTCGGCTGCTATAATCTACATAATCTGAAATATGCACACCCCTCAACGTTAGGATACCCTCGCCCCAGGGTCTAACTTGGTCTTTATACAACTCGCGGAAGGCGACCTGCAGTGTGCATTTGTCTGACAAGACACTTCTCGGTCAATATGCCCATCTGGGTTCTAGTAGCAGATTTTGCTCGTCCGACGGGTAAGAGTTTGTCTCGGGCGATCGGGCCCAACGGTTCCCTCATCCTGCTCATTACCCCCTCCTCTCCGAACAATGCTAATATCCGACACAGCGCTAAATACCTCAGGTCTGTCTTCAATTCTACCCCCCCACCCCCATTATCTCTCCTT
>SMGT01009870.1:1075924-1112599 GCA_004794575.1 Lanistes nyassanus | reverse complement strand
CGTTGTTCGGGTCTCACTTTGAACAATTATATATTCTTTCTCCAGATCGTCACATAATTCTTTCAGTTCACCAACGCTCTTTTTGTTGTTGTTTTGTTGTTTTAATAAACAAAAATCTTTTTTTAAAAAAACATTCTGTGTGAAAATGACATTTCCAGTCTTGAAAATATAACGTATTTGCTCTGACTACAACCTTGTTACATGCCCATAAAACCAAACCAAAAAACCAAACCAAATTAGCTTTGAAAGCTAGATCTCTAGTTAGTCTGGAAAACCAAATGGACGTGCAGCTGAAATTCCTCATACAGAGCCACTGAAAAGTCTTTCTTATATAAAGTTAATTATTTTGATAAATAATAATAACATTTATAAAGCGCCTATCCTTGATTTAGGCTGTTACTTTCGCTTTTCGCGACAGTTTGTTTGGAACCAGGAAGGCGGGACGGGGGGAAAAAATTTCATTGAACTTATTCTGTGACGAGGACATGGTATTTATATTTATAAACCAACCACGTACTGTGTAGACGACGTTAGTTATATATAAACCTACCAGGCCTTGGCAGAGCGCAGAAGCAACACAATTACTAATTATATATAGTTTGACAAACCTACTATTACAAAACATGGATGATGGCTGCTGTTCTATCTGTTTTTTTTATTAATTTCACTTTTCGAGTACATTCCTACAAGTATCTGGTTACCTACAGTGTGTGTAATTTGTATATGTGTTAAATTATATTCGTAGACCGACAGGCTGCTCTGAGGATGTGCGTATTTTGCGGCATTATTCTCGCGTATTTTGCGGCATTGTAGTCTCGCGTATTTTGCGGCATTGTTATCTCGCGGTCAGAATTCTCGACTTGCTTCCCTCGCCTTTCTGTAGTTCCTAGCTGGATGCGAAACTTTGTCGAAGGGAGCAAAACAGAGTTTGGACAAATGTGCGATGACGCTGCCCAAGCTCCAGATAAAACAGTAAACGTTTATAGTTATTTATAGGCAGGCACTAAACAGGCCCATACCAAGGAAAAAGAATTACCGATAGGAAATAAGGACAGTTTAAAAGTACGAGTATTTTGAGTGCTGACATACAATTTCGCATTATTGTTTGTTGTTTGGTGGATCCACACAGCAAAAGAACACCCACCCCACCCCCAATTCTTTTTTCTTGTCTTGGAAATTCGCTTAGACTGCGAAGCAAAATAACTACTGTATTCTTTCCTTTTGAAAAAAAAACCCTAAAAACTCAAAGCAGTCTGTGTGGCGATCGACCCAAATACTTGGAAAATAATCCGGTTCTTCTACTCTAAGAACAGGTGCAGCGCTATGAAAGAAAAATTCTGTTTGAGAACTGGGCAGGACTCATCATCGTTTTGTAACATCCATTATTGTGGTCTGGGGAATCTTAAGTTCATACCGGGAAGGAGTGCCCATGCAAAAGGAAAAAGGGTGGCAGGGAGTGGGAGGAAGGGGGGGGGGCTGCCGTCACTCTCTGGGCCGGTCAGCGCGATGACATTGCTGAAACAAACGTATGGAGGGGTTGCGTATTTGTACAGGCTGGGGTGTGCGAATATCGGTGAAAAGAGCGAAAGTATGAAGTTTTCGTTCTGTACTGTCTGCTTTCCCGAACCCTCCCTTCGTTTGTGTGTGGGTGAGTGCGCGTGGGTGTGCATCATCGCTTGTTGAACGAGATGCATTCTCAGAGAGTCGTCCGCGAGAGTACTCGGTGTATCTCAGAGGACATCTTGTAACGGGATCATGTTTGCTTTGAGGACTGGAGGGTGGGTTAAGAAAGTTTCAAAATGTTGAGGAGAATGGAGGGAAAATACAACAGTGTAACAATATGCGTGCCAGGCAGTAGGTAGTAGATAGGTTAGTGAGGGGAACAGAGTACAACTTAAGAGAACATTCCATCCAAGACAGATCTGAGCCTGAACTTAACACTTAGCAGGCTAGACATAACTGAGAGGTCAGACACCATTTTAAGCCGCGCAGCACTCAATAACTATAGACAAAAGAGCCCTAACTCCAAATCATGCATCGTCCACTAGGACTCTAGTGGGGAAAGGGGAGAGAAGACAAGATTAGACCGAGGACAAGGAGACCGGAGATTAGACTCACCAGACACTAGAGAACTACTTTACTTGGATACTTGGAGAGATACTTGGTCAGAGAGATACAGACGGATGAAGTTGATCGTCTGTGGGACATGGAGAGTTACTAGGTTGTAAACCGTCCCGCAACTTAGATTCTACTGATCGCTGAATAAAACTTTTATGCCCAGAGATCACTCGAGTCCATCGACTACGAAAGAAAGCAGCGGTGTATGTATCTTCGTGGTGCCTCTACATAATGCTACATGGCCATTTGTGGTGCCAGTGACCTCTACGTCAGTTAGATGGGCATTATGTAACATTGCCATTTGTGATGCCGCGACCATTCATAACGTTACATTGCCCGTGCTGGTGTCGTGAACCCGTCCGCGGGTTTTACAACTCATAATGTTACTTTGCCCGTTCTGTTGCCGTTGACCCGTCCCGGTGGTTTTCGCCCACACCGCTCCATGAGGTCCTCCACTGGCCATCTATCACCGGTCTTAACGATTCATAACTTTACAACGGATTCAGGGGTTATCAGACATCCGCGTCGTCACCTAGTTCCGTCGTTTGTGTTTTAATGCTTGCAAGCGTAAATGTATTCGATTTGTGTTCTTTCACCCTCTTATTTTCGCGTACGCTCCCAGTCTTCCATTACTGTGAATCGCCACTCAACAAATAGAAACACAATATATTGAGGGCGATGGAAAAAAAGGGAACGTTTGATGGAAGTTCTTTCCCCCGTACTTCCCACAATATACTTATTTGTGTACCAGGGCACCTGACTAGCAGTTAGATCGGGCTGTTCTTGACTTGTGTGACAACCTTGCTTCCGTCTGTCTCTCAGCTCTGTTGTCAAGCGGCTGGAGCCTCAACCCTAAGTGTGACGCTGCACATAACAACTGTCTTACTGCCAAGGTGTACAGCATCGTTACGCAAGAAAACCCGTGCACGTAAGTGGTGGGGATGTTTTACGAAAAACGGATAACTGGTCATTTCACCACCCTGTTTTTAGTAAAAAAAGAAACAAGTAACTGCGGTTTGGGGTAAATTGGAGCAAGCAAGACCTGGGAGGGAGGGACAAACAAACAACAACAACAACAACCCCCCAAAAAAAGGAAATGTGCTTTTATCACGTGTAAAGGTGGATCTTTGCTTTTTCTTCTTAACGTAAACGCACATTTTGTGAAGTGGTATTGAAGAGAAAAAGATCCTGGGAGGGAAGCTTAGAAAACGTGAAAGAGCGAAATGGCGCCTGCTTTTGTGGAGTTCAAAACCACATTCAGTTCTTAGTTTCATAAGCGAACTTTTTCTGCGTGCAGTTATATGCCGAAATACGCCAGCTGTGTAGACAGTCTTCTGTCCACGCCTACAGTTTGCGATGAGTTATCCACCCTGGTTCTCAGAGACACAACGGCCAGGGAGGTTTCTTCCACGAAGGAACAAAAAAGTTGCAACTTTGGTACGCTAGTAGAACCACTAACGAATCCATAGCCTACTGACTCATGTCGAAAGCGAGGCTTGTGAAGCAAGCCCGTTTGACAACCACAGTACGTGTGGGACACTGACCTACAATATTACGTAGACGGACGACACGAGACACAAAGGGAAGCAGTTTAGACGGAATAGGTACTGATGCAGGCTGCAGCAGTGATACGTGTACATGTATTTCCGTATAGCATCGCTCGGCCTTATACTGCCTTCCTTTCTAGTTCTCGACTTCCTTGGGGTGGCTTGGGTGGACGGGTGTGTAAGTGGTGAAATGATTATTTTCAGTCATAATGGTGTTGAAGTGTGTAATTAAAGGTCTATTTCTTAATTAAGATTTTGTGTCTCAGGACACAATAAAGCATTTCTGTCACACGTTTTCTCATTTTTTAATGGGCGCATTGTTGAAGTGATGAAAATCTGTTTCCAGCAGTTTAATATTTTTCTGATGTTAACCAGTTAACCGGTTTAGTCGTAATTGATATACGTGCTTACCTTCTTGATTACGAAACACGAAAATGCTTTAGCAACAGTTTTCGTTCAGTTTGAATGTGTTGTCGAAAAGTTCTCACCCTGTGATAATAATGCGCCCCACAGAAATCCCCGCATCTTTCAACTTAACTACCTGCCAGGCAATGAAAGCAAACTGTTCCAAACGGACCGGCTATCCGTATAAGGACACTGGAGACGTCTCCAAGAAGTGTGAGTTAGTATCGAACATTTCTGTCATTTTGTTGTACTTCACACATCGATCAAACTTGTTCATGCATTCATCAAAAAACTGTGTGGAAAAAATCGTTTCATGAAGCTTGAAGCAACACGTGTATGTCATTTCCGACTGATGTAGGCCTGTACGCCGCCAGATTCTTTTCAGATTCAGTCGTGGTCCTGCCAGTTAAAAAAAAACCTGATTCAAGATTAGCTAAATTCTTGATTGAGTATTTTGTGAAATTGGATTATGATTGATGTGATTGTGGTGTAATTATAAAAGATATCTGGAATTTTGTTGTGATCAGAGAGGGAGGAGTCTGAGACTAAGGAAGGGGTGAAAGACGGGTTGGATCTCCTTACAACTGGACGGGGAGGATGGAGAGACATGAGGGGTGAGGGAGAAAGGAAGGGAGTAGCAATGAATCACTAATTACAGTTTTGTGTGTCAGGTATTTGGAGACATTCCGAAACTGTCTCGAAAAAGAGACACCGGCATGTCCAGACAGAAGTAATATTAACAATCTCGTGAATTCCGAGATGACGAGACTTCAGTGTAAGTTAATCTTTCTCCTTTTCTCTCTCCCTTACCTCTCTCTCTCTCTCTCTCTCTCACACACACACTATAAATATATATAAAGAGACTAATTGATGGGCACATAAATATATTCTAGTAAGCAATTGTACACGGACTTCGGTTCAGAAATTTTCTTGTCAGGCCTCCTACCTTCATATCTTCATATCTGACCACAGTCAAACTATCCCACAATTAGTTTAGCAAAATTATAGTGACACGGATCATTTCTCACGCAGCATCCACTTTTGCGACTTTCTCGCCACCACGTTGCCTCCTAGATGGCAACCAATAATACACGTACAAAGACCTCTGTGTGCATCAAAGTGAAACACACGACTGTTTTCTTCTTTTCAGATAACTCGACTTGTGCCGGTAAGATCTTTCCCCTTTGTATAAGGCGACAGATAAATTAGCAAATGAAAGTAATTCGTGGGCCAAAGAATTATAACAGATTTCGATTTAGTAGAGAACGTCATTTGATGTTTAAGTGATTAAACAGCAGAAAGATCGACACTGACGACACATAGATGGACGGAAAGTCAGAAAGAAAAGATCGGGAGAAATGGAGGGAATGAAAAGAAAGAATGGGTACACTCAAAAGGAACTGAAAAAAAAAGAAATGCAGAAAACAAGGGGGGGGGGGATAAAAAATCATGGGTGTAAAGCCCCCCTCCTCCAAAAAAATCCCAGCCCCCACCCCCAGCAGCATTTGCTGGACCAGGCCAGGCCACTTTAAACTGTTACATACTTGTTTATCACCAGGTCAAAGGTCGACGTACACCTCCAGTGCTACCACAGCTAAATCGAGCACCACAGCGGCGCCAGCGACAGTAGGTAAGTGTGTCTTTCACTGAGTTGCGTACTATGTGTATGCAGCCCCCTGGAATCTTATAATTGCGCTTTCGTCTTTCCTGTTCTGTCTGTACGCACTGTGTCGCATCTACGTGAATACAGAGAGAGGGAGAATTTAAAGGCAAAATATGTTTTTCGCAAGCGTCACGCCAGTAGGTGTGAAACCATAGAAGACAAAATGGGGGGAGGGGGAAGGACTGACACACCCGATTGTTTTTTGGGTTTTTTTGTTGGCGAAGCCGGACAGACTTATCCTTCAAGTATACTCACCACCCGAGTTCCTAGTCAAACCAGCGGAACGACAGCAGGCCCGGCAACTCAAGGTACAATGAATGTCCATTATCCTGCTCGTTCTATATCCGCTTGTCTGCTTCATTGTCCCTTTTCTCTTTTGCTAATTTGTCAAAGCAAAGAATCCCATCTACGTATACCTGTTACAAATACATACAGACTTTTCTGATCTTGAACGGTACACTGGAATGAGTGAGGTGGTTCTGAAAGAAAGAAGGGGACTTGTACAATGTGGATGACAATGCATGTGCAAGTATTTTTTGTGGCAGCAAGTACAAGCAGTCAGAACAAGGGAAGTGGTAACAGCGTTCGTGTCGTTATAGGAAATGGAGGCAATGCAGTAGGTAAGCGACCCCCGACCCAGCTCACAAATGTATTGTTATCATCGCCCTATTCCCGCAAGAACTTGTAAATTTTTCGATAAGAAATGAATACACGCGTAATCAATTGTTATTATAAAATTCACATTTGCGCTATACAACAATGACCTCGTCATCGCTTGAGCACGGCCATTATGAACACTCGCACGCACACACTCCCACACACCACGCACCCAAGCACGCACGCATGCATACTCACAAATAATACAGTGCTTTTCTTTTCAAGTCTGGCCAGCAATTGCATTTTTTGTTCCAGTGACCTCAGCAACGTCCGCGATGACCCTGACACTTATAGCGCTGTATGTCATGGCACAGCTGTGATCCGGAAACTGGTTGCTTGTAGCGAATCCTGTACCTTTGTTTTGGCTTTTTTCCATTTGTCCACCATCTCATTCATTTGCATTTTGTCCAGTTAACTTTGTTCTTCTGAATTAAATATAAAATTTAATATTTTCTAAACATGACATTTCGTAAGAATGCCTGTATCGTGGAAAGATGTTCATTTGTTGCTTAAGTTCCAGTACAAAGAACTGTGTGTGTGTGTGTGCATACATGTATCTGTTGATATGGGTGTGTACACGCACACTTAACTGGTGGGTAGTTCAGAGTGTGTGCGGCGCTAATCTTAGGGACAAAAAGGTAATATGAAAGCATCTTCCTTTTTTTCAATGTGAAAAAAAATGAATGCTGGATTCCACATCTAATGTCCCTGTAACACTTACCTACCTGCGTCAAACTGCATTTCATTTTTGTTCATATGATGTCATAAAATATGGGAAAATACAGTGCATATTAAAATTAATTTTATTCATTGGGTCTGTGTTTTGATATACTGAGCATGTTTCATTCCTAGTGATTAATGTTGACAAATTTATCATGAGAAAGCTATACAAAATAACAGTACATAATTATCTGGATGGATTTTTTTCCAACACTGATGCTTGTTTACGGCTGCCATCAAAGCACTCAGAGCCAGGCTTGAAAGCAGGGAGTTAGGGGTATTAGCATAATAATAATGAAAGCAATATTTAATTTTTTTTGCTCTTCTTTATTAAACTAATGGGATATAAATCATTGTAAGGGTCTCTTGATACAAATCTCAAACATAAGACATTTCCAATTTATCAAAATTCATTCTGCGAAGACAAACCACACTAAAGAGGCGACAAATTATATAGGAACATGTGCATGCGGGCACAAACAAAAGAAACTCTCATTTGGCATTGGGATTTTATCAATTTCCAAAAGTACTAATTGTCGTTTTACGTACAAATCAGAAAATCTGTGATTCACAAAAGGTCATGTGCAAAGATATCTTTTGCACACGAAGTATTTTAATTAGAAATGAATAACATTGGACTTGATAATATTCTCAACAGATCTCCAATGTTCTGACGGTGACACATGGTCTATAGTACTACTAAATGCTTACTCACAATACAGTGCAAACAATTCAACATCTTTTAATGACTTTGTAAATTTATACAATTTCCCTTCATTGTTTCACTGGAAATGAGGAGTTTAAGGCCTCTACAGAAAATATAGGGAAATCCCTTTACAAGGCTAACTTAAATGATCTGCAATTTTTTTTAACAACCCTTAACATAATTTTCAAAAAAGAAAAGACAAAAGGTGTGTGTCTACACTTTTTCAGTTTACTGAAAGAAAAATCTGAAATTAGAAATCTTTTTTTCAAAATATAAATTAAAATGAATATTCAGCATGAGTTGGCATGTATTTGACATCGCCCTGATGCCTGAAACGATTACTGCACAATGGTACCACACCGATGACTACTGTTTCACTTTCAGTTAAAAAGCATTTTTCTTTGATGTAATTATCTTTTGTAGACATACCTGCTTTTCAAAAACTGATATAAAAAATGACATGTAGACTTAAAGAGTTTAAAAACATTTAGAGATCAACACTGTATGCAGTAATAATTAACGAGTCACAGAATAAAACTTGCCTGTGGTTTTTATGAACATGATTTTTTCACTTGTCATGGCCCACAGAGAGAAAGGATTTACATCAAATTGTGGTTGTCATGGATTTCAGTGAATTGAAGCAGTTTACGTATACTCCGATTGCATAGTCTCCACATTCTTTGCTGCCTAATAACTTGATGATTATGCATTCTGCTTACATTCAGTCAAACCTAGCAGTTACTGAAATTCACAGCATACCAATCCAACATCATAAAAGAAGCAATCTGACATGTTTACGGAGGAAGAGTGACCCAAGTATTTTCACAAGAACATTCACACACCAAAAGACCACCTTAACTCAAGAATTCTGTTTAAAAATTGAATAAGCATGCACAACATTCTTTAAAAATTTATCTACATCTGTAATCCATAAGAACCATTGCATGCATGTAATAAGAAAATCAGCATTAATGGCTTAATGTCAATGTTTCCATATCTTTATATGATCACATTAATTTCATCAGGAGTCATATGCCTTTTTGAACTGGAAACAATTTGAGAAATCTTAGGGCCACTCTACGAAGTGTGCACAGAAAGGTCAACATCTCATCTTATTGCAGTGACTTCAAGTCAGATTTTTACTATGTGCAATCCGTGAAGCCAAGAATAAAAAGCTTAATAGCATTAAAAATTAGATTTTCGTTGCCCAGAACAAAAGGTGCACTTAAGCAAAATGCATACATTATTTAAGGTAAGCGGAAATAAATCTGAAAAAGTATCGAAAAAATCTATGCCTTGTTTGTGCACAAAGCATGAGGATTTCAACAGATTTCATTTAGCAAAACTTATTTCAATATCATATTTGAAAAGTATGGAGGCCCATGTAAGGCTGCATTACAGCAGCTTCAGGCAGAACAAAACTGATCTCATATGCAGCAGACTGACAAGAAAATTTACAGAAGAATTCCTACTCCTGTCATTATGATCATGAACAAACCAAAAGCAACAATTTCACAGAATAACAAGTTAACATGCAAAAATAGCCTTGAACTGTTACTTTCCAAATCTGTTTTGTTTTTTTCTAGCCCAAGAAGTTTCTTTGTGCACAGCAGCACCACTGTTTTCTCTATTCTGTACAAAATCTACTTAGCATGTTTGGTCTTTTTTTACGTGTATCACCTTTCACCTTTGCACTGAAAACAGATACATTTTCTGTATCTCGGTAGACAGGATCACATTCCTTGGTTAGACAATCTTAATGCTAAATAGATTCTCTAAATGAGCGAAGATGTATTGTTATCCAATCTTTTTAAATAGGACTGAGGGGTTTCAGAAACAGCAGTAGGCCTGATCTCCAAAGAATCCTATGTATCAGTCATTAAGAAACATTACCATATTTTAAGACCACACACACATATGGTCCAGATACTCTACACAGTGATATCACACAACTTTTAAGTCAACATTTCAGAAAATTATCAGTACAAAGAAAAGGCATAGAAACTGAACAATAACATCAGCTGAGAGATCAGAAAAAGTCATACAAAACATTTTTTAACAACGCCGAGAGAGAAAAGCAAATGAATAAATCAACCAAAACTTTTCTTGCCAACACAGTTTTGTAACCAATGCTCCATCAAACTCAAAGTGGTGCAGGAGGTATTTTTCGTTTAGAAGCAAACTATTCACACTAATAAAAGGAAAAATAAACAAGAATGCTGATAGTGAGGCAAGAGTGAGATCATAGATTCAACAATCACATCTGGCATCTCCCCTGGACATGATGGGTTAAAGATCATCAATCAGTAAAAGGTGCATATTTTAAAAAATACAACATAAATATAAATCTATAAAAATAGAGTTTTGATGGTGCCATCTGCTGCATCGATAATCTGAAGTGGAAAACCCTTTGTATATCTTATTTCCATCACAAGTACACACTTTATAGCATTGCATGGTTTACACACAACAGACTCCATCCGCTGCCTAAAGTTTAACAAACACAGGGCTCTGTAGATCAAGTAAATCATGCAAATAGGACACAATTTTTAACAGGACAACCTTTTTGGTTCTCAAAAGATCAGAAAATCTGCATATCTAGTGTATCAAATTTTGGAAATTCTTTTTTAATCACCTAACACATGGATAAACATAAGCTAGATTAGCTAAATGTTTTGTGCATGAAATGTTCTTTTGGGGATATTTAAAATCTTAGATACCAACAGTAAACACAACAATGACCAACTTTACAGCTGGGTAAAATTAATTATCTTCATATATTCCTTTTTCAAAATAATGCTGTATGTCACTAGGGCAAACCTGAATTGTAACAAACATTAAAAAGATTAATAAACCACACGTGATCTTGAAAAACAAAAGCACTGCTGCTGGTTATGTTGAAGTTTCTCACCACCATCCCACAATCAATCAACATTGAGTTTGCGAAACGTTCCCCCCAATGACTCTGTAGCATCTTGTCCAGTCTTTGTCTTGGCAGGAATCGTCATGTCCAGTAAACCAAACTTGTTCTCCTCAGCAAACTGTGCCTCACAAGAAAGAATATTCTCCATCCATTCCTGCCAAGATAACAGAAATCAAGATCCGACAAGCCTTACCAAACGAGTTCCAAAAATCAGTTCATCAAGCTGCAAAAGATCCAGATTAGAATTCAAGGTCTGATAAGCCTAAGTCAGTAAATGAGTTCTTCTAATACATGTAGTTGCCTCACAAAGCGGCACTGATAAGAGTCTGCAAAAGATCTAGATCATTCCAATCAAACAAATTAAAAAAAATGAAAATACAGACATCCTTGCAAATACAGCCCTCGCTGCAGGCTTTAGCTCCCAAAATTTTCTAAAGGTATACCAACGGATGGAACTTTGATATCTCATGCAGTTTACAAAAGATCACAAAATGACAGGAAGACTGAGAACAAGTGTGGGCTTTCTACCACCAAAGTGATGTACAACAAGTTTAGTGTGAGATTTCTCTAGTCCAGGCAAAGATGTCACCAACAGACCAGCTCTAGCTTCGTCCAGTGCATTATCACAATAACAGAAAATGCAGAATAATATAAGATGATACACACTTTGGTGCTGTAAGGTGGCAGCTTGCCTCCAAAGTCTTCAGGAAGAATTTCAGGAGGTAGAAACTCATGCAGTGATTCCATTTTTGTGCCATGCACATGTATCTGTGAATGTATGTGACTATTATATTTCATATATTCACATTATTACCTGGTCAACAACAAATATAATTTCATTTGCAAGGAAACCATTTTAAAAGTCATTTATAGCATGCCTGTCTCAACAACAAGAGCACTGAGTCCTGCAATGCAAACAAATGGCAGCAGAAAATGAACAACAAATCTTCAATGGCAAATAAACATAACGTGGAAATGAAAGCGAAGTTTTTACAAAATAAAAACAAAAACATAACAAAAAATGGACTTTAGAATACATTAAATCTCCATGCCTATATTACATACAGGTATTACAGGTTAAAATGTTCCACAGAATATACTGCACGACAACTAACTCTGCAGACAATAGAAATCAGCTGAAGATGTGACTGTTGGAATCACTTCCAAGAGGAAATCACAGCAGATGTCAACTGATAAGCTGCTTCAAGGCACTTCTTCAAATGCTGCTAGAACCTACAACTATTGTGCAGTAACTAGAATCAAATGCATCTCCTATGAATTGTGCCCAAAAGGCATCTTAATCTTTCACACACTTCTCCTCTCCAGTTTGTCTTACACAAACACATAGAATGTTAATCGTAATACTGTTACAGACATTATTCGAACTAACTTGATGATGGCTAAAAACCAGATTCTGCTTATTTGAAGACTCTGTAGCAGCAGGACCATGATAAGTAATTTCAAGTAAAAATCTGTTTCTAGCTATTTTCATTGAAGTGCAAAAGTGAATACAATTCAAGACTAGCTGGAAACTTATGGACAGTACCATGTACTGCAGTAAAATTTCCTAAAAAGACAGAAGCACAGCTTGTTATTTTTAATTTTACTGGTATTTTATCTCCTGTATTTTGACCTCTCTAGAGCCCCCCCCCCCCAAAAAAAAATATTAAAGGGGAAGACATAATGGGGAAAATTACAGAATGGCTGAGTAAGGGAGGATAAATGAAGACAGTGATGCAACAGAAAATGGATACACAGAAAGGTAAGGAAAACGACAGATGCTGAAATGACAAGAGAATCACTTACACGCTTCAGAATTTTCTCCTTCATGAACTGCTTTACGATGGCAAATATAACATCAAAGAAGGTTGGTTCATTCAGGTAATGGATTCCCTTAAACCTTGCTGGGAAAGCCTCCTGTGATAAGTGAATGTTAAAGAAAGCTAACAGCATACAATATCATTGTTCTGCCACTGACTCTAGACTGTAAAGATTCCCTATACCATATAAAAAGAGAAATGTAAGAGCAAAAGAGAATGAGATCCTGTATTTGTCATATTCTCTAGTAAAAGAAAAAACACAAATATCAGTGAAACAATGCTGAAAGCTGTCTTAAATAAGCCCCCCCCCCCACCAAAAAAAAAATACTGCATGAGATGGTGATCACAAATCAGACAGGCTAAACTATTTAGGGGTGAGGAATCTTGAAAAAATATCATTAAAAGCAAGACACCTAGTCGGTACTGGTAACTGTGTAGGCGAGATTTGATGCTTTTGTCAATGGTCTTTGCTTCACATTCATGAAAAGCATGCAGACTTGCCTGAATGAGTGCTGAAAACTTTCTTGCATAAAAAGGGGACATATTTTTTGCCTGGTGCCATCCAAGATCTTTCATATCTGCCACCAGTGTTATTCCACACACCTGTGTCTCTTCTTCCTGAAACAAGGAAATAGCCAAACTATCAAGAATGTTTTCCCTCTGCCCGAACACTAATCATCTTACATTTCAAATAACTGTGCGTTCCTATGCTTCTACTTGCTGCTGCACATCAACACCATGTTGCACTGGTAGTGAGTAACGCAATTCCTTGGGTGCATCCCTTTTTTCTGCAAGAATGGCTTTCCTGTGCACACTTAATGGAAATCCTCATTATGTTTCACAAGCCACGTAAAGACATGAAAACTGCAAAAGCTTCGCATGTGACCATACAGACAGTTATATTTAGAACTGGAATATGCCACTGCAACACTCAAAAATGCCTAGCTGATAGGCAAGCATGCAGAATGCACAGAATGTGGATAAAGGTGTTAAGTCTTTCTCAATATGCAAGATAGAAATTTACAATTCTGCTTACCTCAATAAGTTTGGACAAGGTGAGGAAGTTGTTACCCATCACATCACCAATAGGACACTTGTCAGGATCCCACTTCCCTACAACCAGAAGTCAGGAACATTTTCCTCCACGGTGAGGGGAAACATGAGGGGAAAAAAACTTTCCTTTTGTTTTCAAGGGGAAAAGGAAGTAAACTACGTGGAAAGAAACCCAACAGATGCCAGACTATCTTTGTAAAAAGAACAAATTTCAATTCCAAGTCCAAATATATCTTATTCCCTTTCTTTGTTTTTGTCCAGGCTACACCCATCCACATTCAGTGACAAATACTAGAACTTTATGTTTGACCTTTTTTTAAGATTTTATGTTTTCTCAACTTGCTCATGCAACAGTTAACAAAGTTTATCTACAAAGTGCACATTTCCAAACAGGCACAAGAATTATGGCAACAGTAAGGTTTTTGCAAGCAAGATAAAAATTGTGCATCCATTCCAATCCTGTTTCTTCCCCCCCCCCCCCCACCTGTCTCTTTCTCACAAACCCACATATACAAATCCATGTGTATGTATGTGTAAAAATGCAAGTAATGTACACAACACCTGGTCTGAATATCATAACACGAGAGCCATCAGGGGCACGATCACGCAGAACCCCTATCACGCCTGCTTCCAGAAGAACACGGACTTTCTTTGGTGTTAGATTTTCAAAAACATCAGGGTTGTCCTTCTTTATCTTGTAGTACTGCATCAGCTGACCAAAAGCCCGTTCTTGGTCAAACTTCTTGGCACGAAGAAATCGAAGAAGAAATGCATCATCTGTGCGGCACTTCAAACCTGCAATTTTTAAAGACATCACATTAAAAAAAACTTTTAAGGCAAAATTTGACACTATACTTCAATTTCATTCAAAGCCCATTCAAGCAGCTATGACACAGCAGCAGCGTACAGAGATGCAAAGACGCATGCATGTCACTTATTGATAGAAGTCAGTGACTGCTGGCTTCCTTACCTGGAATTTTTTCGACACGTTCTTTCAAAGCTTTTATTTCAAGCAGGCGAGTCTTTGGATTTTCATTCAGTTCTTTCTTGGCTTTTTCCAGTACCTCTTCACTAAGGCTGCAGGTGTACTTTCCTTGTGAAGATGATGCCATACCTGAACAGAAATAGATCAGTAGATGTGGCAGGGATGTGCCATTCATTCTGGATCCAGTGGCCACAATCATGATTACGATCCTCACGCACTTTACATGTAGATTTTTTTACTTCTGGAAATTCTTTGTGTTGGCTCATTGTTTCAGTAATGTTTTATTTCAAACAATATCAGAATTTATAAGGTCAATTATCAGGCTTCTTGCAGCCCTTTCTTCATCTAGACATCAGCCCTAATGATGAACTTGAAGCCAATTAATTCTGAATTGAATTCATTAATTACTCTGACGAACATGATGATAGTCACTGACGCAGGACCTAATCACAATTCATTAAAAATTGGGGTTTTACCAACAGTATTTTGTGGATTTACCAGGAATTCTGAGTAACTATCTTTGTCAATATTTCCAAATATTTACTTCATATTCAGCAATAACGTCTAGATAATGAACAAATCATCAAATGTCATTTGAAATGACAAAATCAATGTAGATCTAGATATCATCGATTGTGAATGGGAAAACATTATTTAAACAATCATTCCGGGAATACAATCTGAATCTAACAAGAAAGTTCAGCTCTTCCATCGACCTTTGGTTCTAAAAGCTGAGACTAAGCAACTGGCAACACTGTCTTTACCGGAATAGATACAGCTGCGCCCAGTCTGCAGAATCTAACAGAATCCTAGGCTACGTATATACACATGCGGTCTCCTGCCGCTTGTCTCTCATAGTCGCGGATTACGTCCCCTCGCATGTATGGTTCGCGAGGCAAGGCAAGGGTAGGCGATGAAAAGTCAGAATTTTAAATAAGTTTGTTCGGATGCGTCCAGAAGGACAAGCATTAGGGAACCAGTCTTTATTCCGTTACATGATTTAAATAAAGTTACCAGCATATACCAAAACATATTCTTTTCGAAGAACCATCAGGATATATTTCGGACCTGCTAGAGATATAAATAAACAATGATGAATACAGAATTAAGGTTCACGCGGGTACACGAGTACTTTTCAGGGTTCTGGCAGTCTTCGTCGTGTTAGGGCAAACTGCACTTCACCAAGTCTATATTATAGTTGCTTTTAAATATGAAACTCTCTCATTGATCGATAGGCATTACCTGAATCGAATGAATTAAAGACGCACTGATCGTTGTTGGGCCTACAAACCTTTCGAATTCACATCCAGAGCACACAAACCCTGTCTCTAACCCAAAGAAAGCCGGGTGCGGAAGTAAGGTCACAATGGCTGGTGGTATAGATTATGTAAGTGTAGGCTATCAGACTTAGTCAGGTATGACCAAAGGTAAGGTGAACTGGAGGTCGTTTTGAAAGGTGCACAAAATATATGGGTCTTACTCTTTCGAGAAGTATTGGCAGGATTAAGAAGTGTAACGCGTGACTACGAACAGTTACAAAGCAAGCAAAGTAAGGCGTATAGTTCGTGCATGGTGTGAAATCGACAGGAGTCTCATAATTGTCCCAAACGAGGGTGGCTGATTTGCCTGTTTTGCAGTGGTCCCACATTTACTTCTTTAGCTGCATATTTGGTCACCTGCATGAGGGCTGCACAGTTTTCGTGTTTGCAAATAAATACATGACCTACTGCAAGACTGCCTGTGGATTATGTGGCACGAAGATGGTTGGTTATTTAGAGGAACAGTGCTTCTACCTCGCGGTGATTTCGCACTATGGGGGGATGGGGTCCTATTACTAAGCTATGCGCAGAAAGAACCATCAGACTGATAGCTGGAGCACACTTCCCCCAGTTCACCCTGCTGCGAACGATACCCGTGCCCTGCAGCACATTTCCCCCAGACCGCTGTTGATACAACTGCAACTTGCCGACCCACCCGAGAGGCTGAGGGCACGCCTGTTAATCCACCGTTGCGGCTTTCCGTTGTCTGGGGGAACGGATTCATCGTTTGGTTGTCAGTCTTCTCTACCACCTGTGGCCAGCCTTCTCTCCATCCTACTGCGTTGCCATCCCGTCAACTCTACGCTTCGTTTCCTGTTCTTGCTGTTGTGGTCGTCATCCGCCATCGAGCGTCATCTGCTTTCGTCGTCTTCATCACTTGATCGCCCACATCCGTCACCACCATTGTCGCCGCTCGCCACCCCCGCGATTGCTAGACGCCGGGCACCTGTACTGTTCAGTACTGGAGCTGAGTCTCGTTATATGTGCCTCGTGAGCGTTGTGACTTTTGACACCGCGGCAGTGTAAACATTGTCATGTCCATTCCCTTTCCCTACTCCTTCCCATCTCATCCATTTCATTAGTTATCTCTTTTGTGTTAGTGTTTAATAAATGTGGATTGCACGAGGCCGCGCTTTTTGTTGACAAAGCAAGAGCGACTGAGGGACATGGTGCGAAGACTAGCCCAGCCTTAATGTTTAATCTCTTACGGCTTTAAGAATTCGCAAGCCACTCAGTCGCATAACTGAAAAAAAACGCCACACTTATACACCCGACTCTCCTACGACCTAAAACAAAAAGGTCATGGGACAGCCTTTAGCTTTTACCTCTGATCAGCCTTTATTATGGTATAGCTTCGCTTCGGACTTGCGTGTGGAAGGTTGCAGGTCCTCGTCTGGCGGCCGGGCTGGGGCAAAGCACTGTGTAGACTGGATGCCATTGCTGGTCACGCTGACACCCCACAACGTACTCTGTAACTAACCAAGCAGCAACCTTCTTTTCTCTACGTGCCAGTAGTGGCCACTCCGGACCTACTTCGCCCAACGCCTTTCATCACCCCATTCCCTCCTAGTCCCACCAGAGATAGCGTTCTTCATAGACTTTGACCAACCGACCATCCCCCTACCTGTCGTTGAAGACAGTTTAATAGCGCAACGTATCGCTATAGGTGGTTCTCGGACATCCGAACGTGCTGGGTCCACATTCAGTCTCCGGAACGAATGTACTACTCGTGTGACACCTACATGGCAATGCCTACAAGGAATGACAAAACTTTTAAAGCCTTACAGCAAGTCATACCTCGAGCAGAGTGGTCCCTTTAGGTCAAAGTCTTGTCAAGGTCTCGGACCTATTGAAAGTCAGCGGATCACAAAGGGTTGGGTTGCATGAGCGGTCGTGACTCGTGAGACCTGTTCGCCCTGTGGGTTCCACGCATATCTCTGCCTGTGGACAGGCGTTAGAAACACCTAAGCAATCCAAGGCTCAAAAAGGTGTCCACGTTGCCACGACTGAGCCGACTCTGCGTACAATACGAAAACCAATCTTTCTCCGTCTCATTTATGAGCACATACAGACGTGCGTTACACATGCGCACTTAACCAAACTCAAAATTAGTCGTTTTAATCGCTCACTGAGAAAACACAAAGTTAAATGTTTAGAAAAGGCAGCTCATCCTCTTTAATTTGCACAGCTTTAGTCATCTTTCCGACATGTCAGTGCTGCACGTCTGTTAACACCCTGTACGTGTATGAGTGCGTGGCTGTGGGAGAGATTGTATACTAGAAACAGACTGAGATTTTCCGACATGTCAGTGCTGCACGTCTATTAACACCCTGTACGTGTATGAGTGCGTGGCTGTGGGAGAGATTGTATACTAGAAACAGACTGAGATGTACAGAACACTTTTAAATAAAACTCAACTCTTTATTTTCAAAAACTGTCAGCATTCATCAATGCATTAAAGTTCACATACTAAAGATGAGTTTTTAAACCAAAAATTGACGTGTAAACCCCTAAGTGTAAAGATCATTTGGTAACTTTGACATTGACATATACATGTATAAGTTGTCTGATCAAGTCTGATAATATTAATATCTTCTTGAAGTTTCTAATCTCTTTCTTCCCCCCTCCAGCTTCATACTCTCCATGTCAGCTTTCTGGAATCCTTTTGTTTGAAGCTTTTAGTTAAAGGTGATCTTATGCCTTTTACCAAGTAAACGTAACAGCTGTCTAATGCGCTATCCTTACGGTTTTTGTTTCTGCAACAACCACCAAATTAAAAAAAGGGAAAAACTCGTTATCAATCAAGCACACTCACATAAATCTAAAAATGCAGGACGTTTTACTGCACTAGACACGCTTAAACCAACAACCATGTGATGAATTCATTCACAAAAGCTAGTAAAATACTGAGAACTCCAGTTTTACCTCAGATATTTTGCGTTTTGCAAATATTGGCAATGTTAATGCAGTGACGGCTGTGTCGGTACCTTCAAAGTGGGCCAGTACGGGTGGGGTGCGGGAGTTGGGGGGTGGGGTATATCGACTGCATTTGTTACCAGTTGTCACCTCTCCCCAGTACTTAAAAAAAATGGGAAAGTGGTCGATATTTTTAGGGAAACTGGTGACGCAACCTTTTTAAACCACAGTGAAAGCTGATGTTCCAATATTTTATAAATTGACTTTAAAGGCAGTCATGACAATATAATCATATTTTCAAGCTCTCTCCCTCCTTCCATTTCTAGTTTTTCGTTAATGATGTAAACAGTTACCAGAACACAAAGGTGAAAAAAAGGTTAAAATTCTAAAAAAAAATTATGAACATATAAGACAGTTTAAATGCCAGATCAAACGAAAGACAAATGGTATAAGTTACGCAGGCTGCAGATATTTACATGACAAAGCGCTGCGAGCTGTATTTGGAATGCGTTCTCTCCCTTCTCAACGTTCTACGCTGTCGAGCACGACGATATACAATGATCGCCCCCGTGTTTAACGGTCGGTTATCGTACTTAACGACAGTGGACACCACTGTTAGAGGCAATCGGTTAACTCCCGTAGACGTCCATGAATTCCCAACAAATGTCGCTAGCACATGGTTTGTCACATGATCACGATCGATTTAGGCTTAACCAGCATTCAAGCAAAAAGAAAAGCAAGGAGATATCTAAAGAATATTGCAATCGCCAATTCTGTTCAACTGTTCAGTGAAATTTTCTGAACTTCTTACGCATGTTATTTTATCGTACTGGCGTCGGAGTGGAAAAAAAAGGGGGGGGGGGAAATCTCCACAAAAAGCACCACAAAATAGAGCAATGCATTGGTAAAATTGCCTCGATGGACAAAATCTGAAATAAAGGTACGTTATTCCTGATCCAGTGGTAACCATCTTTGTACATTTTTTTTTCGGTAAAATCAGTTAAGTACGGACTGCCAGGAGAAACCTGATTGCAGGTGTCGCTTTGACAAAAGGTTTGAGAACAGAATAAAATTCTTCGCACAGAGTGAGCACGCAAATAGTTTCTTAGTTGATATCTAGACATGTCACAGGGTGAAGACACTACGTTTACCTACGTCAGTTTAAGAGTTCGCTCCCCAGGATGCACACTTGCAAATGCAAAAACGCAATTATGCATTTAACTCGTTTTCAACTCTCACATTTTTCACACAACTACACACAAGTCGAGCATCAGACGGCACTTGAACATGCATCTTTCCAAACCTCAATGCAGTGACTTGCCCCTTCATGAAAATAATATAGCCATATCGCGCATTGGTTTTTTTCTTTGAAAAATGGTTTATAGGCCATGAGCTCCTTGCTCCAGAAAACGGGCCATCAGGGACTTTCCGTGAGCTGAAACAAGCAAACAGTTTAATTAAAGGTTTTAAAAAATGCTCCACTTGGAGCAGTTTATCTGGAAACAATGCGTCATTTCTGATTTTATGCCCCAGTGGCGCATGGAGCGGGCTAAACATGAACACTGATGCCATTCTCGCTCGATGTAGTTAAAAGTCACGAGGTTCACTAGTGCAGTCGAGATAAATTGTTTTGGCTGGCACGTTATCGTTATCAAGGGATGGCTATGTATGCACGGTGTGCGGTCCTGCACAAGTGGAACAGCTCCTCCAAGAAGGGCACGACAGGAAGGAAGAACAGCAGCATCGCCATCATATCCAACCAGAAGCCTCGAGGATAGACGTCAGCTCCCTGGCAACGGGTGGCAAACATACCCAGTTCACCCAGGAGCATGCAGCCTGTCGATTGAAACAGGAGAATAGCTAAAAGAACCGGTTAATAGCCTGAATAATTCGAGATCTTTAAAATGACTATCTCTTATTTAATTTAAATACGCGCTCTCTCTTCTTTCTCCTCTCTCTCTCTCTCTCTCGTCTATCACTGCTGACGAAAACATCATACGACGATGAAAATGAAAGACGAGAGAAAGAACCAGAAGCAAAACCATCACAGGTAGTTTGATGTACGGTAATCGAGCCTTTGATTTCCGCGCAATAGTCTGATTTAAAAAAAATTAGCTCAGGAAGTGATGATTACCTGTGAAAAATGTCATGCTGATGCAGATAAGCAGTCGGTGCCGCAGCAAGTGTTCATCCCACAGCTCGCTCCACAAAGTGGCACAGACCAAGAAGGTAGCCGCCGCCATTACCACGGCCGCCATTTGCAGGTAGTGGCGACTGTCGAAGCCTTCGTCTGGAATCGGAAATAATAAAGACTGACGATTACCTTCTGTGAACAGACACTGTCTCGGGGAGTTGGGGGAGGGGACTAAAAAAGTCGGAATGGAATTGTCGGAGGGACAGAATGAGAGGACGAACCTGAGGAGTGAAGTAGACAGTGTTTTGTCCATAGTGCAGGAAGGGCGAAGGCCACAAAATAAAACTGTGCCACGTACTTTGCCGCCCCAGATACCCAGATAGCAAGCCACTGCGCAGTTTTGGCTTTCATTTACCTCGATGCTTAATAGGAGAAAACATTTCGCTATCCACCCCAGTCCTTGTTTCACTCCCGCACTCTCCCACCTCTTTTCCCCTTTCTTTGACTTTGCCTCTACTTGTACACCAGCAGTTAAGGTGTCGTAGTTTTATGGCAAAATAGCTGTTTCACTAAACAAGAATGAAACTGTACTCTAGGCATTGGTCTCTCCTCCACACCTACCGCTCTCTCTCAGCTACAGACTTTCCCCGTTCACGAGTGCGCATGCGTGCGAGGAGGAGTATGGGACGGCGAGAGTAGGATAGGCAGCCTGTGCGATGCCAGACGTGAATGGACGACAGATTGTGAACGAAGGAACTAACTGGGGACAAGGGGATAGTGGTCGTTTGATAGTTTAACATGGGAAACAACAAATGTTCACGATTTGAATAGGAAGGAATGCGATGATGAAGGATGTTAGTTGGCTGGTCAAATGGAGAAGGAAACAAGAAACCGGAGAAAGCCCCCAGCCTCTACCTGTAAACAGGTGCCACATGGAGATAGTTAAGTACGTGTTCTACTTTTACGACTCTCTGTATTGGTAACAAACATGGGTTACCGTTATTCCAGGTGTAGCGCTGTGGGGAAGGATGAAGTTGAAAGAAGAAAGAGATTGAGAATGAGACATCATGAAACTGGGCTCCGCGACGACTTACAGATTCCGCCTTTGGAGTAGATGCCGGTGATGACGTAGGTCGCAGTAGTGTCGTTACTGCCATTAACCGGCGCAGCGTTCTTCGGGGGACACACCTCCTTCCAGGAGCGCTCCACGGCGCTAGAGAGGGCCAGTATGACGAGCGCCAGTCCCACGATAACCACCGCCACTCGTCGCCGGCCGTACAGCTGGTTCAGCGGGAACAGGCGCCAGCAGCACATCTTCTCGCAGTCCTTGGACAGTGGGGAAGCGGGCACTCCTCTGACGTGCTCTTTGCTTCAGGGCCGTCTTTACCATGCCTTGGACAAGCTCTCGCTCAGACGCACTGAAACCAACCAACACACGGAACTTAAATTGTTTCCAACAGCCCTCTGCCATATTTACGTATTTGAACGTGTTTCGCTGTTTGCAGCTGGTACGCTTACTGCTTCAGCACGCACCGACCACGTTAGATCACTTAGAAACTGCTCAAAGTTAGGCATATTACACAATAGCCAGGTAAACACACTCTCCTCAGGTTATTCAGGCACCAATGTGCAGACAGTCGCGCGTGCATGCATGGACACACGTCTCATCAGTATAGTGTACAAATTTTAGTTTTGCTAATGCAGCTCACTTTTGAAACAAATTTACTGGCAGGCAAATGTACGGGGCCATCGATAATTACTTTTGATATTTTGATGTTAACGGTTGGACTAGTTTTTCACCTCACTGTTCTTATTCCAATAAGATCAACCTTTAGATTAAAGCTACTGATCCTAGAAGGTAAACTGTGGTATAGCATTAAACTACACCTTAAATTTTGAATATGGTTCAAGGCTGCCGAATTACTACCACACAGCCTAGTGTGTTTTTCATGTTTATCAAGGGGAGGCCATGCTGATGTCAAGATCCAGCTGACCAAAATGATTCAGCAGAAATCCGATGAGCACCACTTCGGTGTGCGTAATGGGCGTTGTATGAATACTCGGAAGTCAAGGTCAGGATATTCGAAGCCTGGTTTATCGAGGTGGAACTGAAGTGCAGTATGCAACAGCGGCGCCATGCGTCCCAGCTAGATAACAGCGCACAGGTGCATACATGAGGAGAGGCCTGTCCTTTCTTCAGACTTGTCGCGACAGGACCCAATCATAAAGTTCAACCTCTTTTTCAAAGCTGATGATAATTACTCTTTTGCTTGCCTCTTGTTTAGGGTCCTGTTTCCCTTCTCCTATGAAGAATTTCTGTTTCTGCATTTTCATCTGTTTGGTATCGTTGTTTCTTTCTGGGCCGGCCTCGACTACTTGCCGAAGAAAAGCATCCGTCAGACATTCGGGTGCACAGCAATTGCACAAACATGATGAATTCGCTCCGCCAAACCCAACAGCGCTAGAATTAAGAGTAACAGTTGGATCCCTATATACAGCTTCTTATCTGAGCCATATATTGCAGACAATTAACACTTTAAATAGCGAGGTTAGAACTGACTCACCGTTAAAAGCATGCGACGTATGGCAACTGACAATCCGAACGGAAAAGTAGCGGCACTATTTATTACAAAACTTGCTTCTCCCACTCTCGCACGCTCGACTTCACGAACGCATTCAAGCAACACACCCACCCTAGCGCAAAGATGTCGCCGTTACCTAGATCTGTTTGACCAATAGCCTACTGACCTCGGAATCCATGACTGTTCGGCTGATCATTGTTTCCGACGCAAGTCTTTGCTGAACCACGAGGCCACAAAATCAGGAAATAGCCTGAACTGTCTAAGCAGGCGTAATACAGGTTGTTACGTAGTTAAGGGGCGTCACTATAATTCATTGCGTCCTCTGTCCATGTGCTCACGTCCCGCGGGCGACAAATTTCAGACGCCAAATCTCACATCCAACAAATAAATAAAACAAATAAATAAATGGTTACCTTTCTTTGTCTTTTGCTTTCGACCACAACCCATTTGGTCCGAGCAACAATCGACGCGGTGTTCTCGAAGGCAAGAAGTGTATCTACCCTTGATCTGTCTTCTGCTCAGTAGGTTTTTTTCTGTGGTTGTGCACGGGCGTCTGCGTTAGGAGCCGTTTAGTATGGCTGAAAGTAAACAGCACTGTGCTTACCATATATACTGCTCCTCTGTCGATTATTGTCTGGGGCTGGGTTGCACGAGCGTTTTAATCAGTACTTCCGGTCTAAGGTAGCTTGTAAGGTCCCTTCACCCTTTGTATTCTACGTGCACTAGATTTAATTGTTGACATGAGATGGAAACCCCCATGTAACCAGGTCTGCGTCATTTACGACTAAAAAAAAAAGCACTTTCATTCAAACCCGATTAGCCAGTGACTGCAACCACGTATGTAGTTAGCAATGTTGTCACAAATGATGTTATGTCGTGGTTGTGCCGAAATCGGAGCAGCTTCCAGGTTGTCCCACTTCAGAAATCTCTCATTTGAGTCACTTTCGGGCTCTGGGGAGGGCGGGGTGAGTGGGGGTGGCAGCGGGAAGGGCAGCCAGAGGGGAGGCAGTGCTACTACGATACGTAACCGTCATTGATCAGATGAAAGGATTGCTTTGTCCCTAAGAATGGAAATCAACAACGCCCCGCCACTCCCCCCCCGCCCACACACACACGAGGTAAACCGAGAAAAGGCGATGTGCACGGAAGAATAAATTCGAGCTTAGCCAATGGACTTATTCAATCCACGAGTCTCTCCTCCTTGCAAATATAGGGCCTATTTCTTGTTATGAAAACGTCTCAAGCTAATTTTGCTAATTGAATTCTCATTTCTCTCTTTAAGGTTAGCGAGTGGTACGTTCTCCTCTGTCTCTGTCAAGTAGCCTAGTGGTACAACGTGCTAGTCAGCGATACAGAGAATCATGTTCCGATCCCCTGTTCCTCCCACCTACTATGGCCGCTGGGTTTCCTCCCCTTTCTCCCGACACTTTAAAAAAAAATCTTCTCTACTCCCTCGTACCCTGTCACGAGATGGACTTTGCAGCAGCTTGACAAGCAATGTATACAAAACAACGCCCCTGCCTCTGGCTAGAGGGCAGTGGCTGAAGACCCCCAGCCCTCCCCTGGGTCACGCGCTGCAGTGGTCATAAAAAGCCATCCAAGTTGTCGGACTTCCGGAAATAGCACGTGAAGTGCGTGTGACCTGTCTTGTGCCACGCTCGATCCGTGCACAAGACTATGCCGCCACTTGCTGATGTATCTAATGCAGGCATCGACCTCTGTGCATGTAGGGTTGAAAGATAATTAATCCCACACCTTATCTTGCAAGCAACGTCCTCTGTTAAGCAATAGACATGCCTAGATTAAAGAGCTGTAAAAGGGTGGCAAGTACGGTAAAAGTAAAACATTCTGGACCTTAATAAAGAACACATGAGGACCAGGGCTTAAATTATCGTAAGATAACTCCAACAAAGGTATAGCACTCCCAGTACCTTTGTTGGAATTATTCTGGACCTTAATACTCTCTCCCCATAAATTTACCAGGGAAGGGCGGATACTTGAGTGAATGGAACCACGCAGCGTTTGTCTAAAGAAGAATGTGCTTGCTTCTCTGGAGATATGTACAAACTGACAGCCCGTAGAAAGGACGCTTCGTTTTCAGAGAACAGAAAGCACGTGGGTTGTGGTACACGACTTCGATCCTCGCTTTGTGGACGCATTTCGCGCGGTGCAAGATACTTCCCACGGTAAGCGGGTGCCTGAATGTTAAAATCGCGCGTTCGAGTGAACAGACGAGGTTGTGTTAGGCTCCATTACGGCGTTTGTCTGCACGTGATTAGACAAAGATGAGAACGGGACAGAGAAATACCGAGATCAGCTGAGCTACAAGGGCGACTTGTACAAGTTGTATAGTAAGATTCTTGATGGGATACAGACTTCATGACTTTTTTTTTTTAAGCTCGTGCCCAACTGATATAAGCTAATTCGAGTACTCCTGTGCCAAGCAAACTTACCTTTTTGCAGTGCAGATAAAAATATTCGATAAGACAGGCCGTCTTGTAAGCTGCCTCTTTCTTTCCATGTACGTAGTTCTCACTTCGGTGGTAAAAGCGCTGGATGTCATCAGTTGAAATCCCTTCGCTGGTATAGAAATAGCCGATTCAAGTCATGTGATCAAGCTGTAGCCAATGAGAGTTGGGCTTGCCCACAAGTGAAGTCACTGTAGGAGCTTGGCCTTGCACTCTGACGACCTTAGCATTGCTGACGTGATTGGCTATTTTATTCGCAGCCCACAGCCGGCACTACTGATAGGGGGATACCTAGGGTAGCTCCATTTTACAGTACCCTATTCTTACATAACAGACCCGCCTTCCTTTTATCACGTCAGCTTCTGCTTCGTTTTCCCATCAACCCCAAAAGGCCTACCAACAGTAAGGCAAGGCTACACTGAGCTCATGATTTTTTGTTGTTGTGCTGAATGGCAAATGAACAGAGCACGTGCGACTGCGAGTGCCCACATGTTGCCACATCACAAATGGCGCTGACTGAATAACTAATATGAGCACTGTCCCCAGAAATAAAACAAAACAGCAATTAAACACTCACCGAATTAATGCTTTTCTATTTATCTTTCATTTAAGTATTTACCCAGTGAATGTAATGCCGTTGACGTTAAATGCGAAAACTGCCCTCGAGCCGATTTCTGTTGGCGGTGAGGGTAGTCAAGATAATCCATTTGACAAAGAAACTGTAGACGATAATAAATCAAAATCGGAAACCGACTCTATTTTATTCTCCCTCTCAGTTTTACATTATTGCTGGATCTTACAAAGTTATAGTTTAACGCTTGAAAACTTAGTGTTATCCCCCTTTCCTTTTACAGATAACAGGGGTTCTGAAATATATCGCCAAAAAGATATAAAATGAACACTTAGATTTTAGAGAGGAGCAAGAGGGGGGCGAGGCTATTATTGTCTTGTCCCGGACGTTTCGTCTTTTCATCCAACACTGCCCATCACATCTGTGCCACCACCAAAACACCAACAGCAAGAGACGAAAGCCCTACAAATATTTTAACCAATGACAGTGCTTTTTTTTACTGCAAGGGAAAGCACTCTTTAAATTTCCGGCGGGTTGCTTCGAAACATGAACTATGCTACATGATGGTACACGCGTTGTTTCTGCGTATTCTCTTGACTTGAAAGAAACTGTGGATTTTCGTTGTTCTGTTGGCAGACAAAAGTAATGACACAGTCTATTGTAGTTCAAGGTACAGTGAGTTATAAGTAAAAGTGTTTATACTT
Source organism: Lanistes nyassanus (assembly GCA_004794575.1). NCBI lineage: Eukaryota > Metazoa > Mollusca > Gastropoda > Architaenioglossa > Ampullariidae > Lanistes > Lanistes nyassanus. The sequence goes on along the minus strand of SMGT01009870.1, from coordinate 1,085,308 downwards.
TTCTAAATGGAACATTATTTTGTGTCGCACACAACTACTGAACTAAGAGAGAGTAGACTAAATAATAAATTCGTTATTTAACTTATTGCCGTACATGTTTGTATTGCCGAATACTTGGTTTCTTTGGTTTCCCATGCTCACCCCTTTCGATTCTAGTTGAAACTAAGCAGAGAACTGGTTGCCAGTTTAGTTTCGCATAGAATGACGCCAACACTGTTCGTCAAGATAAAAATGTGTCTCGTAAAAGAGCGCCGAATTCGACTCACTACGAATACGAGTACTGATGCACCTTTTGGCTTTTGCCTCTACTTTCCGAGTTTTACTTGAGCATCGTCCGTTTTGCATCGAAGAAAAACGACCATTGTTTGGAAGAAAGTCAGATAAAGTGGGAAAAATACTTGTTTTCGTTAAATTGATCCATTTTGCACAGATTAATTTATAAATATTGATTAACAATTAAAAATATGCGATCTCGGTTCCAAAAACAAAACTATGGAAACAATAGAAGCATGTATTTCTATTGCCGTACACTGAACTATAAAGCTGTATGGCACTTGACTATACCCATATGGCAATAGACGAAAAACAGTGCCTTCTAAAATGAGCTATTGGAGAATTTTCCAGGTCTCTATTTTTATCATCCAATGGTTGTGAGAATGGCAGAAACATAGCTGATAGCTGATGTCATACCAACTTAAAATTTAGCTGTGGGCCTGTTTGTTTCGTTGGAAATACTCAAAAACCTGAAAGTGTACAGCAATTAGCAAATCTACTCTAGTGACAAATGCAATGTTCAATCTATGAATGAATTCAGTGATAAGAAATCTATAGAAAATCATGGATGCCTGTGTGTGTGTGAGAGAGAGAGAGAAAGTACATTTTTAACAGTTGAGTGCAATACTGTTATTTTCTTAGTATTTATGCATATCGATGTGACAGTTGGTCAGTGCGGCAATCAGATTGGGTGTCGTTTCTGGGACCTTGCCTTACGAGAGCATGCGACAATCAATAAGGTATGAAAAAATGTCAGATTTTATTTGTTGCAAATTCCTGTTTGATTGCTGAACAGATTAGGATCTGATCACAAATTTAATTTTGAAGCTTTAGTACTACCAAAAGAAGTCAAGAATGCTTTATGCAGGTTTGTGCTTAAAATAAGATAGTTTTTAAGCTATTGTTGAAAATTTGCTTGTTTTTAATAGCATGGGATTTATGATGAGCCACTGAGCAGCTTTTTCCGTAATGTCGACTGTCGTTACGATGACCCAGCAGACATACCAGTGGGTGCTGGCAAGGGCAAGGTCAAGGCACTCAAGGCTCGGGTTAGGCATTGCTTTGTGATTTTGAAAGTTTGTTCATATTTAAATTTCAGATCTGTAAGGTTTAAAGGGATTTTGCATTGCCTTTTCCTGAATTGCAGTCATGAGGATCTAACCAGGCTTTTAAAATACAGAGAATATTTTTTTTTTTTTAGTATTTTCCTTGCTGTGGGTGTAAATAGTGATCTAAGTTATTGAAAATTGAAATATTTTGGAGGAAAAAGTACATTCTTACATGTTCTTTAAACTCTTTCTCATTGATCTTCAGAATTCTTGCTTGTTTTGAACCTAACATCATATTATTTAAGGTAGCTTTTTATTTTCATGATATACTTTCTTATTAGGCTTCAGCTCTGATCATCCATGACAGGACTTAGTAAAAGTGACATATAGATCAGTTACAAGAAGCATTGATTCTATTTTATAGTGCAACAGCCAAGATGATTACACTTCCACAGCGTAGGTGTTAATTCTTCAGCATCTTCTTACATTGCTTTAGGCAGAAACGTACACAAAATTTGAAAGGATATGATACCTTCGCTTGCACTACTTACATATTTGTGCTTACGTGCTTGAATGTCTCATTGTTGGACCTTTCAGAGTGATGGAGCAATGAAGTCTTCTTTTGTTTTAAAACTTGTGTGGGGTTAAGGGGAAAGTTTTTATGGATTTACAGGATTCCGTTCAGTAAATGTGAATTCTGGCTTGATTTGTAAGTCCTTTAAAAACCTTGCAGGCAGTGCTGGTTGACATGGAGGAAGGAGTGGTCAGTGAAATAATGAAGGGTCCATTGAAAGAAGTTTTTGACCTACGTCAGCACATTACAGACGTGTCAGGTTCTGGCAACAACTGGTAGGCTTATTTGTTTTTCATTCAATTTGTGCTGTTTTCTATGACAAAACATTCTTTTTTGGAAGGCATAGACTACAAGTACCTTACTTTTTGCTCGCTCTACCAAATTCATCATAATCTACCAGGTGGAAAGCTAGGGAAGAAAATGTTCAGTTCGAGAACCCACCACCTCTTTTAAGACATGGCTTGGGATAGCTTTTTGACTCAGCTTCATGAGTTTCCTTTGCAGATTATCATGTAATGCTTACTTCTTAGTGCATTGTCGATAGATGTAACACTGTAACAAAGGGTAAGATTGTGGCCAAGATGATGCACGTCCGGGCAGAGAATTAGTTACAGAGAGAGAGAGAGAGGGAAAGAGGAAAATTCTTCACTACCAGTTACAGAGACCTTGCTACAGTCTCCCTTCTTGTTCAGAATTTAAAAAAAAATAAAGCTAAGGAAGTGGTTTCCAGGTTTTGATGAAATCCTATGAAAAGATGAAAATGTTGATACATTACAAATACTGAGATATTTCTTATTTGCAAAACGATGCAATTAATTGTGAGGTAGTATAAAATCTTTTCAGGGCAGTAGGCAACAAGATATATGGGCCACAGTATCGAGATCAGTTGTCAGACATTATTCGTCGTGCAGCAGAATTTTGTGACTGTCTTCAGTGCTTCTTTATCATTCATTCCATGGGTGGAGGTAAAAGGCATTTATGTTTTTCAAAATTTCTGTAACATATTATGGTTATGCAGATTTGGAAAATCCATGGCTACTGGCACTTAAAGTTAAAAAAAGTGCTCAATTTTATTGGCTGATATACAGGCTCCAAGAGAGGCTTGTTAAATATATATAGCTCTTATGATGTAGATGCAGTTCCATTGTGTAACCATTACCTGCTACACAGCTCTGCGGTATAGCTCCATGATGAATTCTATAGTATGAAATTTATTGTGTAGCTATGCGATTTATTTTATAGCTGTATCTTTTATACCTGAACTACAGTTGACTGTCACAGGAAGCCTGTTTTATCTATCATGACTGGAATTTATTATTATTATTAGGTACATTTATAGAGCCCATCACTGCATTCAGAAAATTCGCTCTATGTGCTTAACCCACAAGCATGTATGTACAGACATACCGGTTGAGAGACGTGTTGGCCCGCCTCCCCCACTCCCTCTGTGACCCCATCACCCGGAACAGGTGGCCGGGCAAGAGGTAGGGGTAGCACCCCCCGTCCCCCTGAACTCACCACCTCAGACAGGTGGACCACACTCAGAGGTTATCTAGCAAGTCTGAGCCCGGGAGTATAAAGGCAGCCCATTGCTAGATGCAAATCACCAAGAAAATCAAGCTGCCTAGAGCAGTTACTGTAGCCAAATACAACAGTCATTTGTGGCAGGGACACAGAAGGCTAGCTGCTGCCGCCGACTCGACTAGACTAGAATTAGTGGAGCAACACAGGGGCAATTCATGTCAGTCAGAAAGGAACTTGGAAAGTCACCGGACCGTTGTTGGGACGTGGAGCTGAAAGTTGTGGCATCTGTAGTATTCCTGTCCATCATCATGAATAAGTGAGTGTACGTACTGTGTAGAGAATTAGCTGACACAATTATTAACTTGGAGATAGTTGTGAGCGAGTAGCTGTGAACAGTCAGTTGTAAACTCGATCAGTAACTTTCAAAAGGTATACACCATAACTGGTGGTTAGTCGGTTAGTTCAGTCGGGACTAGTTAGGTGTAGTGAGAATAATTATAGCCGATGTGACCATCGATCGGTCGTACTGAAGGTAAAGACATCTGTGTGACGTCATTGTCGAGATAGACGCATTTACCACTGTTGTACGGAGGATGGACAATTCTCTCGGGAAAGAGTATGGTTTTTTCTTTCACCGATGTGGACTATCAGCATTGTAGTTTAACCAATCATCCTGTAAATAGTGTGTGTGTGTAGATAGGTGTAGCATGTTGCTGGGTGAGAGTGAGAGTGGTTTTTCTATAATCTATATGTGTTGGTAGTTGTGCAGTGGAGCATTATTCATTGTAACTGTGGAATAAATAGTGTAGTATATTATCGCTGCCCTCTTTTCATTGAATTATGCATGTGGCAAATGAGGGGGTGGGGGCTTGAGCCTGAATGTTTTGGAGATTTACCCAAAAATCAGGCAGCGATCACATTATTAGTTTCCCCCTTTTTGGCACGTATTTATGTTGTCGTAGTTCTGGTTAACGAGCAGACTATTCAACTAAGTCACGAAATAATACCCCTATACATATGACAGAGCAATACCACAACAAAGGGTAATTGCATCCATTGCGACATACATTTTTACATGAGTACAGAGTTAAAATGCTACCAGTAATCATTATATGCTGAAGAAAAAAATTGGAAACACAAATCTTTGCAAAGATTGTGAATTGATCGTTGATAATATAAATGTATATAAAGGATGATATAGAATACATTCCATTGCTATGCATAGATAGTACAATTATATATCCACCTTGGATGCTAAAAAAAATTTCCCTCTTAGCGACCTATACAGAAGTAATAAACACCAGAAGATTTTGATATTTTAAATACTCTATCTGAGCTGATAAGTTCATCAGTTTGCAACTGTGTAGGTCTAATCTTTTTTTTTTGTAAAAATTCAGTAGAGAAATGTTTTGTCTAAAGGCGTGCCTACCCCACTCACAAGCTAATTCTCCTAATCTTTAGAATTTTTAAATCTTTTAAAGAAACAGATCATTGAAACGCTTAAGACTTGTACGAAAATATCCCAACAAACACACAGAAACAAAAAGCACTTACACTTAGTCATGCTATTCTCTTAACATTTTATTGCACGCATAGCGGAAAAGTTTGTCCATGGTACAATTATTTAATGCTATAACTGCAAACTCGAGGGCTAATAATAATTCCTGATAACTAAAATGATATGTGAAATGAAATTATGAATAATGGACACTGATCACAGAGGTCGTACTGGTGAAAGGCACTCTTGCCAGACATGCAACAGTGTCATGTCCTTTGAAGATATGTATATCAACATGATTCACAGATTTTTTAAATATGAATAGATGTAAATGTGTACATAATGAGTACAGAAGTCACTAAAATGGCTATGGAGAAATCAAGCCACTACTCAATGATAAATGTAAAAAAATAATGCATTCTAACGTCACAAATTTATGGTCATTAATTTGTTAGCCAAGTAATCCCAGTTCATGATTGGCAGTCTATAGTCTCATTTGGAAATACTGGTAGATGGGCTGAAACATCCATGTTATTAAAGTTCCACCGTAACACTAACTTTAACTTGTTACTTTGTTCTCAAATAGGGGTTAGATTTATTTTTAGGAGAGCGCATTTGATTGCTGCCCTGAAAGCATGCAGTATAGAAATTTAGGGTGCAACCTTCTGTTATCAAATTTATAAAGGCACTGGGCTAGATGATTGTTGTTGGGAGTTGGAGTCAGAAAATGAATAAGTGAGAAGGGGGTGGGAAGTTGCCCAAACACAATGAGAATTTATGTAAGAATGTCATGACATTTTTCAGTATCTCATCTGCATTGTCAAGGAGGCCACTGTTAGAATGGCATACTACTTGTATTATTTAAGACTTAAACTTAGAACAGCAAGGTAGTCAAGTACCTGAAACTCATGCAAACAATTACATGTGCCCCCTAAGGTTTTCCTCTAGCTATTTACTGGATTAACAAAACTTGAAAAAAAACCCCCAATGCAATCCATTTAAATCATGATCATGATGCAAAGACATGTGCAGTAGCAATCCCCTGAGCCTTGGCCTTTTCTCTCAAAGTCAAAAAGGGACTGGGGAAGGTTAAAGCTGAGCAACAGACAATATTAAAGCCAGCAATACACTAGACTTCAGGCTAGTAAGCCCCCAGCATGACACATGGGAGTGCCAAAACCCAGCAACAAAATTGAAGTTGGTCTTGACCTCACCAGACTAAATCAGTGAAGAATGACATGTCCTTTTGCTATTAGTTCAGACCTGAAGCTTTTTCAGGAACATAACCAGTTGCAGGCCAAAGACACAGTATGTGACAAAGATCTTTTGATTTATGGACAGACTCAACAGGATTAACAAGATATATGCTTCAACAAAGTTTGAGCTCAGCTTTAAATTTCAGGAAGATGGGCACACAAGGAAAGTTCAGCATTATTTACTCGATGGAAACAAAATAACACTTGTTATATTTTACTGCATGACAACCATTATTTGCGAAGAATTAAAAAGAATACTAACAATTTCAACTTTTCAAACAATAAATTAGACCTCTCAAAGAAAAAAATGCTTATATACATATATATGCACCTGACAACACCTGTCTTATGTACTTGGTAGGTTAATGAGCACTAAAGACTATTTACATCATTAATAATGGTGGATGCTTTGTCAGTTCAGAGTCTCATGGTATGGTCAAACTCAGAGCCTATGACTCTTGCTGACACTGAACAGCCTTCCAACTCAAAACTTTAGACCACAGCACTGAAAATAAACAAAACACGTGACATGGTTCCATAACACAGGTGTTTCAACATTTAATCTTGTAGTTAAGTAGCCCTAGCAGCTTTTGTGTTAAATAGTAGCTTTAAATCTTGCAACAAACATCACACAAAACAACAGGGATGTGAGTTCCTAGAAAAAGAAATTATAATGCCTTATGTTACGAAAAGTCATATATTTAAAAACCTTTTAAAAAACCCAGTATGACTGGTACTTTTGTAGGGCATTTTTTATTTATAATTGTAAAACCTGAAAAAAACGTTTTTATTACTTAATATTAGCAGTACATTTGCCTATCAATAAAAAAAACATGGATGACACAGGAAAAAAAGCACTGGAGCTATCCAGTAAATCCATTTTAACATAAATTCATGACTGCATTCTGCTTGAATTAAAAGGAAACTGTTGCCTTGTCAAACATTTTGAATGCTTTTGTGCTTTGTTTTAATGAACAGGAATAACTCAAGGCTCAGAATAAACATGCCAAAATCACTACAGAACTCTCTTAAAACTAAAAGTGGAGATGTGCAGCTTCACTACAAAAGCTTGGTGGCACGCTATTAAAATGGCAGAGATGAAGGGTTTTTAACACAGTAATTTGCCTAGCAGAACGCAGCTTCACAAACACAGTGGCATACACATACATACATACACATAATGAATCTTGTTTTTAGACAATAGAAAAAAAAGAAGTTGGCAGCAATTTAGAACAGCAGTTGGTTACTTGCTTTAAGCTGGAAAAGTGCTAGGTAGAGAAAAAATCTAAATGAAATTGCACCACAGGAATTGCACGCTTCCAAACGTAAACTAATTAACTAAATACCATGTTGTAGAATCCTTTACCGAAGCCGAGACGGAACCAGAGTTGTAAAGGCTGTAAACTCGAACCTCAGCAAAGTATGGTCCTGTCAGCAAAACTGCCACATTTCCTTTTGGTGTCATAGCAACATTAATTGGCTTCACATCTTCTCCTAGTCTATGTGTTTCCTGTACCACTGTGCGTATGTAATGTCCTTGTGAAGAGAACATCTGTACACGACAGTTACCACTGTCTGCAATAATTATATTATTGTCCATGTCAGTGCAGATGCCTTTTGGCTGGCAGAGTTGACCATGACGGGAGCCCTCACTGCCAAAACGCAGTTTGAACTTTCCCTGAGAATTAAATACTTGCACATAATGATTTACCTCATCTGAAACAATGATGTGGTCTTTGCTGTCTGTGGCCACAAATGAAGGTGATTGGAAATAGCCATCTCCTTTGCCTTTCCGACCAATTTTCAATGACAGTTTATACTGGTTGGTTAAGATGTGGATACTATGGTTTTTAATTTCTGAAATAACCAACCCACCAGATTGCAAAATTGCAATGCCCTGTGTCTCTTCATAGATGGAGAACTTTCCATGTTCGCCAAGGCATCGCCCAGTGAGATCATAGCATCGAAAACCTGCACCTTGCTTGTTCACTGCCACTAGAAGTTCATTCTTGTCACTGACAGCTACATCTTTGATTGGGCAATCACAAGTAAAGCGTTTCTTAGGTTCGCCATCACTGCTGAAGATGAAAATCCTGTTTCCACCAAGGTCTGTAACTACAAATTCTGAGTTTCTACTCACTGCCAGCCCAAACGGCTTATGAAAATCTGTAATGTCAGCCCCCTTTTTGCCAAATTTGAGCAACAAACCTTCAGAGCAGGCCGCACCACTAGTGTCAAGAGAAAAGGGTGGGACTCTAGGGTAGAGGGGTCCAGACGGGTACGGACCAGGTGAAGGTGTGCAGGAAATTGTAACTGGACGTAAAGTCATTTCCTTGTCACCGTCCGGACAAATGCTTGTCGCTTCAGGCAATACAAAGCCTATGGGAGGAGGCCGACTAGTTGATGGATAAGTCTGCCCAGGATGTTGTTCCGCACACATTGACGCTGCCGGTGATTGAATTACTCCACAAGCTGAAATTACGCCAGGGTATGCTGGTGGTTGTGATTCAGGTGATGTTGCTACGGAAATTGCGCCGTCGTTTTTTGGTTGTAAAGATCGTCTGGGTTTAGGCTTTGGTTTTCCATGATCGTCATCTTGATCTACAGTTTCAAAGAGACTTCTTACTATGTGGTTGTCAGTGAAACCCTGGATGCCATCAAGGGGTATTTGAACGATCTTTCTACAAATAGGGCACGGAAACTCGCCGTTCGCTTCATAACCTCGAGAGCTGACATACTCACGAAGACAATGTTCACAAAACGTGTGTAAACACGGTAGTGCTTTGGGTTTCGTAAAAACATTATAACATATCGTACACGTCAGATGATCCTCCTGAATTTTTGAACGAAGATCTGAAGACGCCATAGTTGCAACTGTGTAATAATCATAAAACGAGCCAGATACTGAGAGTGATTTGTCGTTTACATCTGCTCAAAATCACGAGACGCTTGTTTCCTGCCGTTCCCTCACCCTCCCACTTTCAAGGCGACTTGTTTTTTTGAAAAGTGATTTTTACATTATAGAACACCCTTTTTCACTAAGTCTCGGTTTGGTAGTTATTTATCTAGTAATGTTTGGCCGCCTTTTTTTTTTAACAACTGGCAGTTTCGGATTTGATCGGCTGACGTAATGTCACGTGATACTGGGATTTCCCGCGGATTCCCTGACCGTTTCCCGACATCACTGAGTGTGAGTGTGTGTGTGTGGGG
>SMGT01009870.1:1065490-1075900 GCA_004794575.1 Lanistes nyassanus | reverse complement strand
GGGGGGGGGGGGGGAGATCGAATGTCGGATTACACTTGATGTGTGTTTACTATGTTTTCTTTACTTACAAAAGGCGGCCAGAATGTCAAGTGCAAGGGAAGTAATGGAGACTGCAATCGGTCTTCTGTGGGAACATTAAGAAAAGTGTTTTTAAATCATTAATTTCAAATTTGCGGTCGGTAAAACACTGACTCGGACATTAAAATGCCGAATCGGACCCGAATAGTGCCTGAAAAACACCGAATCTGACTTCAAAACATCGAAGAGAGTGTGTGCGCACGTGTGTGTGTATTTCACCCACTATTTCTTTCACAAAAAATGCAGAATTTATTCATTGCAGTTATTTCATTCACAGACACACATGTAGATGGGGTGGATTGTGAACTAATGGCACAGACTATAATGTCGTGTCAGGCAACTTATCCTGAATGTTAATAAAGTATTAAAAATGTTGTCAAATGATTACTTTCCTGACAGCCGTATTCAGTTGCCCAGGGTAATTTGGCAGGCATTTTTGTCAAGCCATGACCCCAGAATGTGTTCACTGAAGGTTACAGATACTGAATATTTTTCTCACTTTAGCAAATGGTGTGATGTTGCAGGCCACAGACTGATAATTTCCTCATTCTAATTTGTAAACTATTGTGTGCATGAAGAATCGATTTATTATATAAGTTACAGCTTACTGCATTCTGCATTGATAGATCAGTAGCTGTAGTCCCACCACAACAACTTTGAAGTCAGTACATGAATGTCAACTTCACTGGCTGTGGTATTTTTAGCAGTAACCACAGAGGGATGATAGAAACCAGCACATATTCTTCTTTTATTACTTGAATGTTGGTTATCATCCACTGTCGTTTAATTCTATGTGACTCGTTCAGAAACCTGTGTATTACTAATGTCTAAAACAAGTTTAGGGCACTGAACAGTAATCATCATACTTTAAACCTGCAGTCTTCATTTTCTGGTCTTGTGCAGGAACTGGTTCAGGGGTTGGCACCTACATCTTGAATCTTTTGCAAGAAGAATATCCAGATGTGTACAGGTAATGACAGACTATGCTGCATAGTTTTCCAGAACAACCAGAGATAGTACTTAAATGTTAAATCCCTGAATCAAGTCTGAAGCAAGTATTATGCAGGATAGTTAAAATTTTCAGGGAATAATTTATTTGGGTTTTTTTTTGGGGGGGGGGGATTTTTAAACATTTTTTTTCGACCATGCCTTACAGTCATGCAGTTTCACATAGCATTCAACCATGACAAATACTAAGCATGTAAGTAGCAACTGCCTTGTATGCTGAGAATAGTCATTGCTGAAATTATCTCCCCTGGGTCCACTTGGTGGCAATGGGGGGCACAAGGTATACCAGATGTAAAGAAGAGGCGACCATTTTGCCTCTGGGAAGAGTCAAAGCCAAGCGTTTATTACGCTTGACTTCTGCCTGTTTAGTTTTTACAACTCCAGATGGCTGCTGCTGTGTAAATGGTTTCACAAGCAAGAAGGGGTGTATATTTCCCAAGGATCCAAATGGTGGACAGTTGGTGTGACTGAGGAGGAAAGGCCCACAGAAAAATCTGAGGCCATGGCTGCCTGCCAGCTACAATATCATTTGCTATGGCCACTTTTTGACCAGTAGCTACCATCCACGATACACCGAAAAAGATATTTAACACGTATGGAAAATTTTGCTTTACATGACAACTTAGGGATTCTGCTTTAGCTGTGCCTGTGCCTGTGTTTAGCACACTCATGATGGTAGAACAAGTTCCAGTAGTGCACTTTCAAAACAACTAATTAACATTTTTACAAAGATATTCATTTAAAAAACACTTTATTTTTATTTGCTTTGTTCTGCCTTCACGTGGATTTTTCACTTGTGGCAGATTTCAAATGTTGCCTTCCTTTCTGTACACCCTGAGTCCATAAAAAAAACTACAGTGACATGTTCGCAGTGTGCCGAGGGTCCCACACCAGCTGCATGCTCATGCTGCGCAGCAGCCACCACTTCATCATCATATGTCTCAATGTCAATAACGTACCAAAAAAAAAAGAAACATTTTTTATCTGTGCCATGCATTTTGGAAAAAAGTCTCAGATAATCGCATGGCCCACTGGCAAAAGCTAAGGTTTTGCTCGTACAGACAGGTGGCATTTTAGGGAATTGTGGCCTCATGATGTTAAAGGTGGGCATCAAAGCACTCCATGCTGAAAATGGGCAGAGGTGAGTCCAGGTTAATATCCCTTTGGGCAGCTGCTCCAGGATAACCATATTGAAGTTGGGCTCCATGTCTTGACTGAATCCAAAGCTTGCATTGCACTTGTAGGCTTTATCCTGCAGACAATGAGCAAGAACTTTATCAGCTAGACCAGTTAATATGAATCACTGGGTTTGCCCATCAAAGTGAAGCAAAAAATAACATTACACATTTGTGTTATGGTACAGTTAAACGGTTCAGCACTTTGATCAGATTTATTTCATCCAACAGCAAGAACCTCAACAGGACTATCATCAGCATATTTAACAGTTTAAAAGTGTTCTTTAAATAGTTTTCCATGTAGAATTACTTTTCATTAAATGTCATGTGAAATCTGATAAAAGATAGATATTTATTTACACCGATTTCAGAAAGGCTCCCCCTTGGCACTACCACTAATAACAGGAAATGTAATGCATAAAAATGCAGTGCCTTCCAAGAATAAAACTTTTTGTTGGCTGATTGATCAGTTTTCAATAGGTAGAAAGTGGGCAGTGAACAAGATTTGCTTTCCATTTAGTACAACATGCCTTTATTATCAAGAAAGGCAGTGTGAGATTTCTGATACTGGTAAGTTACATATCAAGGAAAAACACCAAAAGTAACAATAAAATACAGTACAGAAAACAGTCCATAGCAGTGCAGTATCTTAATTAAGATTTTTACAATTATTAAGAGAGACTGCAGGGAGTTGAGATTTCACATAGGAGAGCTTATTTATGATGTCATGACAAAATATTATGCAGACTGAAACTCAGACTTACAAGATCAGCTTTTCGACCATCAACCTTTGCCCTCATTTTCTGCATTTTCCCCCATGGCTTATTCAGTTGAATATCACCAGACTTTTGCCTTGTAAATGTAACAATACACGTTAATGTTGTACCTGGGTCACACGGTCGTTTGTTTCTTGGTCACTTTTTGCTTTCACACATGATATGCCTTATGACCCCAGCATGGCCATGCGGTGGCAGGGGGAGAGAATCTTGACAACATCCCTCACTCCACTTTCAAAGTTATAGCTGGTGGAAGTAGGTTTTTTTTTTGAGTTGAACCATCATTCGTTTTTGAATTTTTAAAAAAATATTTGTAGCATACAACCCTCCTCTGCTTACAGCATTTTTTAAAGTTAAAATCACCGACAAGAAAATTAATTAAATGAGATGGTTTGAACAAATCTGAATACCTGGGCTTTTAAAAAAATTATGCATGGCTTCAACTTTTTGGAATTGATATTACACAGATTTGTAACTGCACTGTATCCATCTGCTGAAGATGACGTGATTACTTCTCCCTACAACAGCATTCTGGCCATGCGAGAATTGACAAACTATGCGGACTGCGTGCTGCCTGTGGAGAACCAGGCAAGTGGTCTGCCCACAACTGATGAATCCCTTTGCTTTACTTGAATTTTTGCAACATAATGTTTGGGGTGTAGGATGTGTAGCTTTCCTCACGATTAGATATTTTGGGTGTTTGTGCATCTTGTTCTAGCAGGGCAGGGGGGGGGGGGTGGCCACTCCTTTCCAGACAGCACTGAAAACATCAGTGAGTCGGTTGACGTGGCATTGGAGTACATTGAGCTGCATTTTCAGAGTAAAATCCAAGTTTATTTCATCCTCTTCTATTGCTGATGATGGCATTAAAAATCACGTACAAATTAAAAATGCAGTTTCTAAGTTTGTTTTTCTCAGCTAGGAACATTTTTTTCCCACTGGCCAGAAATCAGTATATTTTAAAGCTAGGCCAGAGACAAAGGATGACTTTAATGCCTTTTTTTCCCTCCATGTGGACTGACAAGGAAGCAATTATTGTGTCTCAATCTTAGTCCTTGGTGGACATTGTCAATAAGATCTCCCAGGCTGCGCCTTCCAGCAAGACAGGCAAGCGGACTTTCACCTCTGGCCATGGCTGTGATGTCAAACCTGGCAGCAGCATCTGTGCTGGAGAAGGGGGAATAACTAAGGGCAGAGATGAGCGGCCATTTGACTCTGTGAACAATATTGTTGCCAACCTTCTCCTGAATATGACCAGGTTGGCTGCATGCTGTTTTTTTCCTCATGCATCCTCCTGTTCCACGCCTTGTGCAAGTCAAATGTGTTATAAACAAACATATGCCCCTAAAAAATTGGCAGTGTTGCAATTTTAGCATTTCTTGCCTGTATATACATACATCAGTTTGGAAAACATGCAGCCTAACAAGTCAAGAACCTGAGAAAGACCACTCTTTATGGTTGAAAATTCACAATCAGTGAGTGTATGAAGATTAAGTTTCAGTTTCATGACAGATGTTATACGGTAGGGAAGCCGCATGTCAGCATGTAATTTCCTTTCTATTTCTGTCCTGTATGTTGTCCTTGCGTGGGATCACTCGAACTTCTGTCTCTGGCTTATAAAAACTTGTTCGCTTTCAGCCATGTGTTGTGTATTTTGTTCTAGTTTGTGGTGTGCTTTCCCTGAGATCATACTATAACATGTCTCAAGGAGATTAAATAGGTCCTTATTAGTAAAAGTAATGTGTTAGAATTGATTAAATGATGTACCTTTTTGTGCTACATTCCTTTAAAAGGGTCTGTTTCCTGTTTATGTTTTTCTTTCTAGTTCAGCAAGGTTTGAGGGGTCGCTAAATGTTGATTTGAACGAGATAACAATGAATTTGGTGCCATTTCCTCGGCTTCATTACCTTGTTGCCAGCCAGACGCCTTTATATGCTCTTGCCGATGTCCATCTTCCTCCGCGCAGGTTGGTTGACATCACTCTGCCCAGGTTTTTTTTCACTAAGTGTTCCTGTGGTCGTCATGTCACGCATTAAATTGCAACTCTCTGTTTTTTTCATTGTCATGTTCTCATTTAAATAGCTGTTTGAAATATGATGCCGTTTAGAAAAAAAATGACCATAGGTAATTGTAAATAAATTCATGCTTGAATTGCTTGCAGACTAGATCAGATGTTCACAGATGCCTTCTCTCGAGATCACCAGCTGATCAAAGCAGACCCAAAACATTCTCTCTACCTTGCCTGTGCTTTGATGGTCAGGGGAAGTGTTGAGCTGTCAGACATCCGTCGTAACATTGACAGGTAGTGTATTTTACAAGACATCCTAACTACCGGCTATCACATACTGATCTCATGGACATCAGCTCTGCAGCCATTCTGTCTTTGATTTTTCTAATATGTGATCTTCTGTGTTTCTTGATCAATGTTGAGAGGCAATGGGTCAGGCCTGTAGAATGTAAGATGAACTTATTATAACGGGCACTGAAATCAGCCACCTTGCATTCAGGTTTTTGGGTAAGCAAGGACGTTAAGCCAAAGGAGCATGGCAGGTTTAGGTCCTAGAGCCTGGAATATTTAAATTATGATCTTAAAAAGCTGTTTGTGTATTCATGTATGTCCGGGCAGATTAAAAGAGCAACTTCATTTTATTCACTGGAACAAAGAAGGTTGGAAGACAGGGTTGTGTGCTGTGCCACCTGTGGGCCAGCCTTACTCCCTCCTAACGCTGGCTAACAACACCTGTGTGACCAGCACTTTCACAGACTTGCGCCAGAGATTTCAAAAACTGTTCAGACGTAAGGTAGGTTGGTTTTTACCTGTAAGTCTGTTCATGCTGAGTAGATTTGTAATTACTCTTTGGATGGCCCTGTTTGTGGTTGTTGCAAATGTGACAAAATCTTCAATTACCAGAAAACTCTATAGGGACTCTGTGAACCATTTATGTAAACTGAAAACTACAGGAATCTTGCAAACTTCTTTCCACAGTTTTTCACTTGTTACATCCCTTTACATGGTGTGTAGCCTCCTCCCACCCCATGCCAAAGCCTACGACTGAAATCACACTGAGGGTGAAGGTCATATTTGTTTGGCAGTCTGCTGTTGCAGAGAGTTAAAAGAAAACGGTTGCTTGCTGTGCTAAACGTTAAAGAATAACATTTCATTGCCTTTAAGATAATACAGAGGAGAATGGGAATTTGTGCAAGTAAGGTTTGTTTTGGGGTAGCTTTTCATTTTATGTCTTTATGAGAAAAATATATTTTTCGTTAAATGAACAATGTTCCTGAAATGTAGAGGGTGCAGTGCTATTCTTATCTGACTACTTTCCTGTATTATCGGTAGGCTCACATTCATCACTACCTGCAAGTCGGTGGCATGGACCAAGATGACTTTACTTCCAGTCTGGAATCTTTGGACAGCATAGTGGCAGAATACGATGCACTGCAGCATCAGATGGGGTTGCCCCCACCTTCTCATCCTCGCCTTAAGATTGTCACCTGACTCTGTTGTCGTCATCTCTGCATGATGAAATGGACATAGACTGCTTGACATGCACGATAACTGTTTTTTTTTCTGACAGGTTTCATGTACTTTCTATATCACACACTACCTTGTCACATAAGAAATTCAAGATTCCTTTCTCCCACTCCCCTACACATACTTTGCAGTCTGCAAAAAAAAAAAAAAAAATTGCTACCTGAAAAAAAAGAGGACGGGGTTCAGTAGCTGCATTTTAGATTTTGGACAATAAAGTCTAACCCCAGACCTAATCCAGCAGGCATGGGAAGGTTATGGGGATAATGTTAGCTCACTTCCAGAGCTGTTGCTTTAAATTGGCCTTGTCATGCAAAATCTTGTCTGGCTACATTCAGCGGAATTTCATGCAAAGGTGTGGTGATGGTCTGTGACAATGTACATATACTAGCATGCATGCTGACAATTGCTGTCCATGTTGTATGGAGAATCAACGTTTCAAATAACAGACAAGAATTTCATTGCGAACCATTTATTATAATAATTGTCATACAACTGCATGGAATATGAAAAGCTAGAGCAGAAATAAAAGATCACATTTTTTTTCTAAGTCGCCATTGGTGACAGCAAGGTGTAGATGTACCCAAAAGCACCTGTTGTGCAGGAGAGAAAAGAATCATTAAGTGAAAATATACTTAGAAGTTCATCATGTCATGAGAACACCAAGTGTGTTGCCTCGGCCTTTTATTTAGATACCAGTGCTCATTCTGTCCTGATCCAAGGCTCGAGTATGGCAGAAGTATGTTGTGAGACTTGAAAGATTCTTCATATTAAAAGACTTAAAAAATTGCATTGTTATTCTGCAGGGGAAGACAGTAGAAACGCTTGAATCGGTCTCATACTTGATCTGGCAATATATCAAAGCAGCAAGCCAATCAAATTGTACTCAAAAGGTCTCATAAAATTACAAATGTCACTTTTTATACCATGATGCTGCACAGTACACTGAACTCTCAGTGCAAATTCATCCAAAGCACATACGGACATCTCAAATCTTGCATACAGATGATAATAGCAGGACTAGTTAAATATTTGGGTAGATTTTTAAAACAGCTTATAAAAATCTGAAGTACACGAGGCCATTTATGCTGGTTCTTCTGGCAGACTCAGATTAGCATCCACAGCATGAAAACATGGAGAGGTGTCCCAGTTTAGCTGTGCCATGATAAATTTGTATCTCCTGGCATTCAGTGGAACCAGTCAGATCCTCTTTTCAGCAACCCGAAGAACAGTCACAAGCCTTGCTATGTGTATTTTTATTCTGTTGTATCATCACCCACAGTTTACTTGGAATGCCTTCACATCAACTTGCATGTACCAATCTACTCTGGATTGCGTGGCCATTCACATCTGTACTTCGGGTTGCAGCAGTGGCCTATTCACCCTGTGTATTTTAATCTGTGGATAAGATATACTAACACCATGCAAGCCAGCTAAGGGACGATTGAATCTGTGCCTGTCCTTACAACACAAGCATTCTTAAATTTCATGTGAATAACCCTATGAGAGCTTCTAGATACACACAAAAAGATGCTAATGCAGTTGTAATTCTTCTTTAGAAGCCTAGGGCAGTTTGTAAAAGCAGTCCCATACCCCAGACAAATCCTGCCAGAGTGCAGAAATGTTTTTTGAGGGCTGGTGCAGCTTTCATTTGCCTGCTTTAACAATTATGAACTACAGTCAACTCTAAACTTCCTCCCAAGCCCGCTATCTAGCTTGACAATTACATTCTGTGGTATCAGCACACAGAGCCAACACTATTAAACAGGTAACATAGAAAAGACTGGCACAAGAGCACGTGTTTTTAGAGTGTTAATAGAATAAAACCCAGCTTGAACTGTGCTTAAAACCACCCACATCAAGGATTACACCTCAGCAATAGACATTAATACCACAGACCACTTTCACTGTGTGCACATTCTTTCAAGTTTGTGACAGCTGCCCACCAAACATTTCTATATCCTTTGTCTAAAGGATTAAAAAACATGTATGGTAGTAATAACACATTCTACGCAATGCATACATGGCGTCCACAACGCAGCCAGAAAAAAAGCTGGATGTCCTTCCCCTGTTTTCTAAGAGGTAACCGTCTTATCGATCCCTACTCCCCACCCCATTTTCTAAGAGGTAACGAACCATCTTAAACTGTGGCATCATGCTGCTATGGGTGAAATGGCAACAACATGGCATGATAAATGTTGGAGCTGCAAGCCCCAAAACTGCAACCCACGATCCCTCCTCTCTCCACTCCACCTTTAAAAAAAAAGCCTTTGATCTGGCACGAGCATTAAACATGTAATTAAAGATGCATTCTTGCTTGGATAGAAATTTTTAAAAGTCAGCACTTAAAAATAAACAATGCCCTTTCAAATTCAATTGTGATTGCACTACTTTAAAAATTTGATTAAAAAGGCTTTGCTATATGACAGCTCCTGTGATTATCACACATAGGCTGGTGTCATCAAGGGGAGGTAAGGTGCTGTATTAGTGCTGCCCGATTCATGATTCGAATGGATTCCTGATTTTTCACAAATCGATCTGACACAAAGTCGTTTTGAAAAAAAAAGTCCCTGGTCTTTCAATTCAGGCTATTTTTATAACTTTTTAAGAAAAGCTTACCAGGGTGAAGGAGCCAAAAATACACAAATTGTTTGGGTCTCCGGCCACCCATGACCAACGATGGCAGCTCCTTACTGATTTTTGAAAATCAGCTTCATGCAAATAGGATGCCACAGTGGCTTTGCTCACTGGCATTACTATTTTAGCATATGGATGGAACTGAATCAAATTGAAAAAAATTGATTCAGATGGGTGACACGAATCGAATTTTATGAATCACGCAACACGAGTTCTAACAGTTTTTTGGCTTGGTGTATGACAGGGTTGTGCTCCACTCTGTATCACGACCTCCACATGCCAGCCCTGTGGCAGCAAGAAATTTAAGATAAATCACATGCAAAGGCAGCCGGCTTCAACAGTTTTCCTCCCCTGCTGAAAGTAGGTAATCTTAAAAGCAAAGATTCTTCAATAATCAAAAGGACAAATCAATAACTTTTGTCCATCAAACTTTCATATAAAAAAAGTCTGAATTCATAAAGCAGCACTGCACATGACTAAGATGATAAACATAATATTTACAGCTAAAAATCTCATTTCCTCCCTCTATCATGACAAAGGGATTGTATTTGTGGAAATCTGTTTAGATCTGATGGCGCCTGGTCCAATAATTTCTGATGCACATGAACTGTATGCATGCAGGAATCTGCTTGTACCAAGATATTTACTCGGATTCTTTATGCAATCAGAGAAAACTTGGAACAGGTGGGATTCGAATATTTCAAAATCATTTCAACACAACCAACACACATCCTCACATATACCGCCACCTCAACTCGGAAAGCTAGTCAGGTTATACAACTGTGTAAACATCTCCTCACAGCATCTGTTAAATCACAGGCTAAAGAGGCAAATAATGCAAGATCATACACACACGTTCTGATGCACTCCCTTCCCCATCTCAAATCTCATGCTCTGCATAAAATACAGCAGTTTCTGTGCTAATCATAGCACAGACTGCTTCTCACATCGCCACTACCACCCAACCCCTCCTCTAAAAAAACCAAGACGGGTTGGAGGAGGAAGCTTGTCAAACATGCTACATAAACGCCTAAGAAATACCATGGTGAATTTACTTCTCTGGTCTGCAGCTAATATTTCTATGCACAACCACAATCAAATAATATCCACCCTCTCATATCATCTGGATGACTGTTCTCAAAATGTTCTGAGAGAACAATTTAGTCAAATAATGTGCAATCCTAAAATGAGGACAACAAGAATC
>SMGT01009870.1:1045886-1061771 GCA_004794575.1 Lanistes nyassanus | reverse complement strand
GCAGATTACACTCGTAACTGCAAGAGAGCTGGAGTCTTCCTTTTGGCAAGATGGCGACTGAGGTCCGTAGGCTAGCACGTGGCCGCTTCACTGGGTCTCTTCCTGTATTCTGTGTCAGTACTCTTGGCGCTCTCCTCTGTCTCGCTCTCTCCTCCCTCCCGATCTCACATTTTTTCCTCCTTAAATTCTAACCCCCTGACGCCTTAAAACTGGGCTAAACCGGTTCTGGTCAAACTCGGTGGAGCCGGCCAACGGCGCTGACCAATGGCGAGCTTCCAGCTAGCCACTCAGTGTCCAGAAAGGGCGGAGCGATAGCCTGGTGATGACATATCTTCCCCCTACTAGGTTACAAAGGGAGGAGCTAAAAGGCTTACCTAGGAGTGACAGGTACTAGCCTAGGGTGACATGTGACAAGTTGAAGATAAAAAGACTGGTTTAGACCGTCAAATTATCTTCTGCCCAAACATCCTGCGAGAGGGCACCTTCTGCCCAAACATCCTGTGAGAGGACGTCTTACACCCAGAAATATCCTGTGAGAGGACATCTTCAGCGAAATCTACGGCGAGGGCATTGTTAGCCTGAACTCCGGTGAAGAAGAGCTGCTGTGGGGAGACGTACGTGTCTTGTGGTACAAGTCTGCTGAAGGCTGAAGGGTTCAGCTGCAGAATTTGAGGTGTCTCGTTCTGCTAGACGTGTGGAAGTCTAGTAGCGACAGCAAGTGGCTTGAGTAGACCAGTTGCATAGCGCAAGGGACTCTGTGAGGTTGTGTGATACCTCCAGACTGGTGTATGAGACTCTAGCAACACGTGTTCCTTTGCTGTGGGAAAAACCTCTACGCTGACTGGGCGGGGGAGGACTGCAGAACGTAAAGGAGGGAGACCGAAGACAGCGGATAAGACAACCGTCTGAAGCAGGGGGCGAAGGTCCAGCCTTACAAGGAGGCTGCCTGTAACCGAGCTCTTGGGGTGAGCTCAAGGGGCTGTGTGTCAGCCTCTGGAAAACGTCATATCCTCTGTGGCGTGTGTGAACGTCGGCATCGAAGTCTGCTGTTACGTAGAGGTGTTCGAGAGGTCTTCAGGATATCTACTGGAATATATCCAAGGAAGGGGCGCTCCAGCGTACAGATTGTCGTGCGGACTGTAAGAAGCATTCGGGAACGAGTGTTGTGTTCTGTGAGTGTTGGGTATCACGTGGTCATTCTTTTTCTCGTATGCAAAGGTGGGATTAAGGTACGTGGTTTTGTCATTATGTTTAATGGCAAGGCGGGTGATGTAGGTTGGTATTAGATGTTATAGTAGACCTAGCTCAAACAGAAGGAAATTGCGGGAGCCCTAGAGTTGTAACGAGTTGTAACATATATTGTCTTGATTGTAAATACTCGCTGTTTATATCAACAATACATTCTTCTTTTTTTGTGTTCACTGTATTACAGTCTTTTGTTGTTCTTTTTGGGAGACTGTAGGTGGTGGGGGCTCGGCCATATGATTAAGAAATCATATTGATTAATTCTAGTAATACAGTGATAGTTCCACCTACGCATATGTCACACTCTTGACGGTGGTCGTGAGAGCGAGCAGAGCAGACGACCCGTCAAGAGCAAAAAGAAATCTCCCAAGTTGTGACACTGTGTCTTGTGGACATTTTTCACTTTACCTCTTTGCACACACCCTAAATTCTTTTCCGATCCTTTTCCTTTCAGGCTGAGCTCAAACGTAGGGTCTGCTTTTATCTGTGCTGTGCTGTTGCAGAATGGGGGGGGGGGGGGTTTCTTCAGTGCAGTCAAACATTATGATATAACCTCTCAAAGACGTAAGGTCAGCACGAACCCTGCCAGATTCTCAATTAACTGCTAACTGGGCTACAGAGTCTCTTCTCCGCTCAATTTTTTTTCCCATTAGCCCATTCTAGCCACCGACAAGTGAAGCCTCCAGATGGGACAGATTCTCCTTAAATTCTTAATATTACTGACAAAGTGTTGTTTTCCCCAGCCAACTTTGATCATTGAAGGGCAGTGCATTCAGAGGCACTTCCGCACTTCCCTACTCTATTATTTCCTTTCTCATCTCATAGATTTCCTCAAAAATCAATCCCCACCACACCCTTTTTTTAAAAAATGGGCAATAACTGAAACTATCTGTCTCCACCCTTCCTTTCGGTGACCCTGTGTGTGTGTGTGGCGGGGGTTCGTCTAGCTCAACCCCAGTCAGTAATGCAAAAACATCTCCAGTGGATACAAATCCTTGCAGGCACTGAATTGGCACACAATCAGTGCTTGAAACCATTTTGAATTAAAGGTGTGAAAAAAGAAATCTTAAATAGGACTCAGAGCTATGTGCCTTGAGCACTTGTGCTTTTTTCTTTCTTGACATCTCTGCAGGAGACAGCTGAATGTTTATTGTCTGAGGATGGAGTGGAGGGGGCTGGGAGCAGTGGGAGGGGGAGGGGTAAAAGTACATGTGCCTGGTATTTAAAAACCCTGACTTTTTCTTTTGGATTTTTTTTTTTGGGGGGGGGTTGTATTTTTAAAGATCTGTTCCCCATTTCCAATGAACCGCTGCTTCACTTTAACACTATGAGCTGAAAGAATTCTGCCATCTTGACAAATGCTTTAGCTTTACTTCCGTTTACATTTTCAGCGTCATTGTGCAACTTTGCAAAAGGCAATAACCATGGAAAAACTTTTCTGGCAGCTTTTTTAAAAGCTTCACTGGCAGGGCAAAGCATAAGGAGTAACAGACAAGGAACAAGTACACAGAATGAGACTATGTCAACACTGTGAACGTGCTGAGCTGTCACAGCAGTTGGCAGGATTTCTTGGAACATAAAACACTGACTGGAAAACACATCACTTCGACAGTGCACCTCAAGAATATCTGATGAAGAACAGATGGCAATGTCCTGATGTTTCCAACGGTTTTAACAGGTCTTTTTTTTTGTTGTTGTTGATCTGCTGATGCTTAGTACGAACGAGTTAGAAAAGAGAGGTGCGGTAAATTTTAAATGGTGGACAGCTTCATGCTGTAATTTCTTCAGTCTTTCCAACTTGCAGGAGACCTGACAGCACTTCCAACTAATATAAGCAGCTGGTTAGACAGCAGCTGAATGTGAACAGTTGAGCAACCATTACATTTCTCAAACCGAGGAAGCAAAAATAGAAAACCATAAAAGCGAACAAGGAAAAACTAATGTGTGTAGGTAACAAAACCAGAGGAAAACATTCAATGACTTCTGTGGTTGATATCAGGATGATTTTGAAAGCTTTCTAGTCTTTTAGACATATGGGTACTTGAGAAATGCAACTGGCTTGTTACTTAATAAAATGTGAATTCTTTTTTTATCACATATGCTACGAATGTTTGGTACATTTCATAACATGCATTTCTGGAGACCTCTTCAACACCAATACAGTATAATTAGAATTTTAAGAATCTGTCCTGACAGTGGAGGTTTACTAAAATAGACTGAGAAAAAAATCAAGCTATTTCAGACCTCCTCTGCTGGCCATAAATAAAAGAACATTTATTTATTTTTAAGTTAATGCAACTCAAAGAAATGCACAAGTTCTCTCCTAGAAAACTGCCAGGAGTTGCATGCACTACCTGTGGTAGATGGCAGCACCAGTCAGCACCATGGAATATTCATCTGACCACTTGCTGGTGTAGCGCCATTTGCCTCGCAGCTCGTCCCAGTAATGGCTGCGTGCTGGGTAGCCAACGATTCTATCGGGAAACTCTTTCCACACGCTAAAGGCAAAATCAATCTGAATGCACACAAGCAATAACACACCCACACACACCCACACCCACACCCACCCATACACACACAAAATGAAATTTCACCACAAACTTCCACTGCTCCAACTTTTTTTTGGAATATTAATCAAGTTCAAGACATTGCAATGACATGGCATAAGATTGAAGATTAGATATGTCTGTAAAACAGCATGTGAAGAATTTATGGAGTCACAAAGGTGAAAGACGCGAAAGATCTTATGAAAAATGCGCATACAATTCAGTTGTCTGGGTGTAAACGTATTGTAACGTTAAGGTTAATATCTATGTAAAATAAAAGGAAATAACCCCGAAAAGATGTTGTCCTTTCTCTACCAAAGACTTGAGTGACAGACTTGAGTGACAGACCTGAGTGACAGACTTGGGTGACAGACTTGAGTGACAGACTTGAGTGACAAATCTAACCTCTTCAGTGGTAAGGAGAGCATCCTCGTCAAGGCCAAAAACTGCGTCTGTCTCAATCTCCTTGTAGGGGGCAAAGCGCGCATTCACAGACTGTACAGTGAAACATTTTTGTTGAGCACAAAAGCAATGTGCAGTTTTTAAACGAAGATTACGGTAATTTCTGATTGTTGATAGGTGCTAGATCTTGGTGGAAAGTAATTAGGGTCCCTTTCCCCAGGGTTTGAACACCTGGCACATGCCAGCATGATCCAGAACAGCCACGTCTCACATTCTAACTTAACTACTCAATCCTCTGCTTTTATGTCACAAGTCCAGTAACTGAGTCCATTACTCTGCTGCCGTGTAGCCATCTCAGGAATAGTACTGGAAGAAATATCTGAATCGCCTATCAAATGCATCTAACTTAACGATGGGCACAGCAGAGCCTCACCTTCATGATTCGTGTCTTGACCAGGACAGGCACCCCCAAGTCTGCTGGCCACCGTCGGGAAGGTGGAGGTGGAATGTCACAGTGCCACAGAACAATGATCTGAAACGTTCAAAAGTCACACCTGGTAACGGTAAATGGCTCCTTGTCAGGCACTCGGCGGCACTAATCGGTTATCTACCCTTCTTATCTGGACACGCACCGTAGGGCCTGTTTGCCTCTGTAGTTTAGGCTTATCTTCTTAGGCCAAAACCTGACAAAGTCAGGGGTCTCAGTCAAAACTGTTTTGAAAAGGTTGTGGGGAAGAGTTTCTTATTTGTGACTGTGAACAGCAGTTTCATGTGCACTCTGCATAGCATTCATGGAGATATACTTCGCTAGCTGACTTAATTTTGAGTCAAAGTCCCAGACCACTCAACATCTATTTCAGAAAACGCTTGCACTGAACTTTTTCAGCATAAAATATAATGCACAGTTCCTGGAGAGTGCAACATTTGTAATCCACAAAGGTCTCGAATGAAACAGAATATTTACACATGTAAATACTTATCACAGAGAAATAAAATCTAGGAGTTCGTTACATCAAATATCTATTATGCCCAAGCACCATCAAAATACATACGTTACGATCGCGTCGTACTTTATGAGAATACACAAAGTACATTATGGATCGTCCCTACCTATGGGTGCAAAAGTCTCGCTTACTGTGCGGTATTCCGAAGTTTGCCTTTAGAGAATGAACGCGAGATATGCGTAGAATAAAAACTTCAAGTATTCTGGCGCACATGCACCGCCACCCAACCACAACCACAAGCGGACATTCACCCAAGATGCACTAGTAAGCATGCCCTCCTGTCGCTTCTTGTTCATACACACACATCGCCATCTGCATGACATTCGCGCGCGCAGCACCCCCCACATCACCACCCCCAACCTACCTACGCATGCACGTGCGCACAGAGAGAGAGCGCGAGAGATCGTATGGGAAAAAATGGCCATGGTTACAAGACACTCGCAGCATGCGCACCACATAAGGTTACCATCTCCCCCCCTCCCTCAACCCCCTTAGCTGTTTTCGTCTGCGTTCCTACGCTCTTTCTCGACCTCCTGTTTATTGCTTCCAATTGTTGAACAGTTTAGCATCAAAGCGCCCCTTTTCTTCTCTCCCCAGTCCCCCTCCATTCCCACCCACTCCCATCTGCTTCTCGTAGCCCTGTGAGCGCCCCTTGCAGGCGTCACATGAAAAATGTCTGGGTATCTTTTAATCTTTTAGAAATATCGTACTCTCGGTGTCATTCATCCACAAGGTTGCTGCTGGCAGTGGCTCGCCAACATTTTGCAGTCACAAGCAGCAGTACCACAGGCACACAGGCACAACACACGTTGAGATGGCGGTGTACTTCGCGTGGTGAATATATAAGCCTGTCTCCAGAACTCGGCTACTGATTGCACGTGAAAGATTTTGTTTAAATGAGTCTGATAACAGGCCAGTAAATATCTGCCTTCAAGATGTTAAGAACAAAACGAAGTGCAATAAGCAACTGCACTTCAATCTACAAAAACGAGGTTAAAAGCGAGACCCTTTTGCAGCAAAGGTCGGGCTGGGGAAAAATACCGTGACTGGCGTCTGTAGGGAGTCCCTCATTGCCCCCCTCCCCTCCATCTCCGTTCGAGTGTTAAAAAAAAAAAGTTTGAAGCTGACGGGAGAACAGCTGACATTACGTAAATATCGTGGATACACGGCTAGGCAATCCCCCGCCAGCACCAACTGCCACGTTGCACGCGCGCGCATGATGGCGCGATTGAAGCTGCACGCACACGTTCCCCTCCCCCTTCTCCATGCCTCGTCAAAACATACCACCCGCCAAAACTTTTTTTCTCTTCTTGTGCGATATTTTTCGCTTTTAAATTTAAAAAAAAGCCGGATGAGCACCACAAACAGCGCTGGAGGAAAAAGGAAATGACAATTCACATTCCGACGAACTGCGTAACTGCGTCGGAAGAAAAACTGTTCTGGTGCAGGTGCACGTAGGTTTACTGTAGGCTAGCGACCACAGGCAGTAATTAGGCGCAAGGGGTTCTCGGAATGCAACAGTCCCCCACTAAAGTACTCTACTAATCACCCCCCCCCCCCCCCCCCCCCCCCCCGCTTCGGAGGGAGAATTATGCACCACACTTGCCGCTGTGCGTACGGAGGCATTGTATTATAGTTAAGGCCTTGCTTGCACGAGCGTTCTGTGTCGGCCAGACCACAAAGGTGACAGCCGTGTCACGGACGACAGGCAACAGCGTCACCCGCGCCATGAAAGCGACAGGTCATGATGCCAGCCGTTCCGCTACGCCAAGACGCAGCCCCACGTGCTGGACTCCTCGCGTCAGCCTGCCCCTGCAGCTCGGCTCCGGATGGAAACTCGACAAACGGTCTTGAAGAGGGGATTAAAAGCTAGCGATCGTCACGTAGTTTAAAAGATCTCCTTAGGATCTTTGGAGTCGAGTTGCTGGAGTTGACGAAGCGTTAGAAATAACAAAGAAAGCGATGAGTCGGTACCCATGTTCAGTTCGTTTGGTGCGTTTTTTGTCTTATTTCGTGTCGTTGGTGGGCACTACCTGCGGGCGTGTGCGTGTACATTGTGTGCACACACACACACACACGCGCGCGGCTCCGTGCTCCGAGTGGCGCCTTTGGCAGTATTGTTTGTGTGCACGGAGACTCTCTCACCAGTAAATCCCTACAAGTCACGCACGCAAACCCTGTGACCTCAAAACTGGATTCTATCGCAGTGCCTACACCCACTGTAGCGTTTTCTCGCCTGGCAGTTTCTCTTTTCTCGCCCTTATGTCCCGTTTCTCAGTCTCCTCTCTTTCTCGCCCCACCCCAACCCCGAGACAGAGACACAACGCGGAGCGAGAGGTAATGTAGCAATTTTATATCGTAAGAACCAAGCCGTTCTCCGTGCCCAATGGAAGTTCACTAACAAGCAGTCTACCACTTTTTCTCCTTCCCTCCCGCTCCCTCCCTCGTCTCCGAGATTTCAGCCTTGTCCCTCTCGCTGCATTGGCTGTCCGTCCTCAAAGCGAGCCCCTTTTCCCTTCTGTCCGTTGCGCAAAGCACCTTGCCCCGCCTTCTCTCCCTCAAACCATTCTGCACTCTGTCCGTCACAGCCCCCCTCCCTGTCTCAGCAACACCCCCTTTCGTCCCTCCCCCTTTATCCCCCGTCTTTCCATTTTCACTCTCCGCCACCTTCCGCGGAGTTACCTCCCCGCTTCTGTGCACTTCCCGATCATCTCCGTTGCTTCCTTTCTCGTCAAGCTTTCTCCCCGTTGCCCCATCTTTTCCCCGTCTAACTTCATTATCTGGTCCTTTAACTACACCTTTCGCTCCCATCGCCGGACCTTTTCTGCTTCTTTAACGTATTTTTCGTCTCCTTGCTGCAAGATCCATCGAAAAAAAAAATCCTCAAATACCGGACTTTCTGAGGCTCTCTCTTTGATCCTTCCAGTTTTTAATGGGGGAAAAATTGTCAGCTTTTTCCCGTTGCCGCCCCACCTTCCCTCTCCCTTTCTCTCACACACACACACCAAGACCCCGTGCCGCCTGACCTTCCCTGTCACACACACACACACCAAGACCCCGTGCCCCTGACCTTGTGCACGAAGCCAGACTTGGCCACGGTCCTGAGCAGCCGGAACAGCGGGGACGACGAGAGGGCGGGGCTGGTGGCCAAGATGACGGCCGTGAACCTGTCGACGGGGTCAGCGCCCAGCTGGCGGTAGAAGAACGGGAAGTCCAGCATGGCGTCGGAGAACTCCAGCAGCAGGTAGCTGGCTCCCGGACCCGAGTTCCACAGGTGCAGCGGCCTGGCCAGGTAACAGTAGATCCGATCGCGCAGCATCTGAAACAAGACAGCGTGTGACTGTGCGGCCAAAGGTCAGGACGCATGGGTGTCCCTATCCGACCTTCCGGCCACAAGGCTCAGTCGTAAGGCCTCGTCATCCTATTTGTGTGTGTGTGTGTTTGTGTGTGTGTCTGTGTGTGTGTCTGTGTGTGTGTCTGTGTGTGTGTCTGTGTGTGTGTGTGTGTTTGCCAAAGGAGAGGAGATACGAAGCCCCATGCAACCCACCCCAAAACTTCTGGAGAAACTGTCATTTAAATTACGAGCGAAACAGCTCCAAGCGTCACATTTTAACTTAAGGGATGGTGGGATTTTGTCAGAGGGACGCCGCCGATATACTGGAGAGCCTTAAATTGTTGACAGTCTTGTGTTAAAGTGCTCTTGACCGTGATATTATTCACTGATAACGTCTACAGACGTGTAAACGTGGGGTACAAATAATTATCTATCTCAATTTGCATTATCGTCTTATCTCTCTTCCCCAAGGAAAAAAAATATGCCCGGATCGGATTGTTTAAAAAAAAAGACACAACAAATAAAGTTCTGGCAAGAACAGTGTCTCCGGTGACATTAGCCACTCCCCAGCCCGTCCCTCCACTTTCCACCCGCAACCCCTCGCAGTAACAGGGAGACTGAAGAACTCGTCGGCCACTCGGCCCCCCAACACGTTTCAGGACGCCCCTCGCCACGCGCATCTTTCAGGCACCTCCTCCCCAACCAGGCTCTGGCCTCCGCACCTCGCCTGTAGCGCAAACACACACCCCGCCAGCCCGCTACCTCTCCCACCCCCTTGATGGAGGAGGGGTGGCGAGGCAATCATGTTCACACCACCCGCCACACATCGCCGTCACGGCTGTCGTAACCACTCGTCGCGACAATCGGACTTCTCTCTCTCTCGACGTGTGTGTGGAGGGGTGAGGGGGCGGGGGAAGAAGGAGTGAACGTTCTTTGCCTGCTGAACAGCTCACGTACTTCGGCTGTCGGTCGTTCCCCCATCACTCGCCTAGCGGCCGTGGCCGCTGCGGCAGTCTTTGTTGTTTCTGTCGGCACTTCTGGGAGCCCTTTTCATACGGCAGTCTTCACCTTGGCACACGGCGTGCAGGTGCAGTCCTCGGCGTCTTTCGCCTGTTCCCGTACCGAGGATCGCGTGTCGAGCGGCTTTGCACCTCACGGGTCTCCTCAGTCGCCCGAGCACACCCTCACCCGACCCTCTCCCCGCA
The DNA here is from genome assembly GCA_004794575.1 of Lanistes nyassanus. Lineage (NCBI taxonomy): Eukaryota > Metazoa > Mollusca > Gastropoda > Architaenioglossa > Ampullariidae > Lanistes > Lanistes nyassanus. Next base: position 1,052,035 of record SMGT01009870.1, on the reverse strand, counting down.
TCCCACAATTTTTCTGAGGATCAGCGGTTGAGATGTAAATGTCAGCTGAGCTTCACTCAGCCTTTAGGCGTTTAACCCAACAGGGATGCGCCACGATGTCTTAATACGATGTCTTCTGATTAAACAGTCACGGCAGGCGGTAAGTACCCACCGTGTACCTACCTCCAAGGTGGCTGTGACTATCTTCTCCACGGAAGCGAAGTACGCCTCCCACAGCAGCTGCGTCTGTTGCCGCATCTGAAGGATGTGTGACTGCGAGATGGAGCGCACGATGGTGGGAATCTGAAACGGACGTAACATGGTCAGCCGCTGGGCCCACTCGTAGGAGTCGAGATGTAGTTGAATGCTAAAGTAGCCGAATATTTTTTAAGACCGATGAATCCTTAATTTTGCAGAATACAGTTTAAACAACGCAGAGTCGGGAAATACCTATTCGAAGAATATATGAGACGACACTGTATATTTAGGGACAGAAATAACCTCGGTGTAACTAGTTCTCGCTATGCCATTGAAATAGATTAACTTGTAATGGTTCCCCTCCCCCTCCACCCTGCATTCCCTGACTTGCGAGTACGGTCCCAATGGAGTTTTAGAAATCAAAAACAATAACAGAAAACAAACGCCAAAACAACTTTTAAAAAAACCCAACCTTTTTATTTGCATGCAGAACACGAACCTTCACTCTCATGTCTTGTAATAAAAAGATATGCTTTCTCTGTGACCTTGCAAATAAACAGCTCGCTGCTAGAAACATCGTCGAAGTGCGACAGCCGGCCCCAAATCTGGTTGGCGCCACGCTTTTCTTAAAAGACTTCAACTCGCAGGCAAAATAACTCGGTTATATGCGACAGAAAAATGCAGATCCTTGAATGAAAATGCTTCTGCATTTGCACAATGCGCCAGTTCCCACGACCAGGACATTTTCATGAGAAAGTAAAATGAACAGGACGTGAAAAAAAAACCTTTTCTGAGTGCCTGAGGTGAAACTATTTTTTGTTCGCACAACATGAAAGTTGCTGGTGGGGGTGCGGATGGGGGAAATCCTTAGAAACGTCCCTGCATTTTTTTTTTTTTTACCGCGACAGCAAATGTCAAAGTTGTAATCCGGTCGCAGTAAGCGCATGCGCAAAAGAAAAGGTTTCCGTCCGGTCTATTTGCTTTCCTTTCTTACATTCCTGTATCGGCGTACACGGCCAAGTGCACATGATATAACAGTGGATGGCTGCTGGTGCCAAAATTCTTTTTGAGTCATTATAGCGAGATGCGTCTGCATGCCTGTAGATCTACATGTGTGTGTGTGTGCGCGCAGTGCGCAGGAAGACGCGGAGGGTATGCGGAAGTAGGAGTGGAGAGGAATGTCGTGTCAAACAGGGCTCTGGGAGCGAATAGTCACTGCCCACCTGTCCGCCTCACTCGCAAATGCGATTAAGAAATGTAGGAACTGATTTACCATACAAAATACGTTTTTAATCTTATCCTCATTAGTGACGTCACGTGCCTTACAAATGTTGGCGAGTCGAAAAGCATTACAGCCATGTTCGTTTTCCCCTGTTTTACGAAGACTGTCTTTCGCCAGACCGTTATCCTGAAAAATGCGTGTGACGACAAGAACCGTCTCAAGTGCCGACGTGTCTTTTACTTGGTCACAGGCTGGAGGGCACATGGTAACACAGGGACTAAGGCTGAACGTCACATGGTCACGTAGGAGACTCAGGCTGGATGGCACGGTCACACAGGGACTAAGGCTGGATGGCACGGTCACACAGGGACTAAGGCTGGATGGCACTCGGTCACACAAGGGACTCATGCACATGATCATACGGGAGACTCAGTCAGGCTGGATGACCCTTGGTCACACAAGGGACTTAGGATGGACGGCATCTGTCTTATCTTGCGACCGTCTACGAGACGAGGGGACAGGGTGGGACGAGGGGACAGGCTGGGATGAGGGGGCAGGGTGGCTGTCCTCACACCAAGGCTTGGCTTCGCGATCGATTACAGAAAATGCGACTGCTGCCAGTTCTGACTGCAGAAACGAGGCTGACTTTTTACTGAACAACAGTCTGTTAGCAGAGTATCGAAGAACATTTCTGCAGCTGCCTCAAAAATCATCGGCGACCTCTGCTGAATTCCCTGCACGATGCCCGGACCAGACCTCGAGAGCCCGCTGACGTCACTCTCTAGCGTCGTTTGCGCTCGTCGCATCTACGAAACTTGCCTCCGCAGGGAGGGCCAGGACGCCTGGGACGGCACAGGCTGCACAGGATTGGGCTGATGGATGTGTCACGACACTAGGAGTTAGAGGTCAAAGGAAGGAGAATGGATGCCTCTAAACTTAGGCCAGCTTCAGCCTCGCCACCGGTGCCCTATACGGTTTGACTCTGTCAGATCAAATGTTTACAAGACTGTCGGCGCAGTCCTGAAGCTAATCCTGGCCCAGACAGACTGTATCGATTAGGGGTTCGGATGGATGGAGGATCAAGAGAAAATTCCTGAATGCCCGCCAGTAAACTGCAAAGAGTGGTCTGTACTTGACATGTTGAGTTCTCCGTCCCGCCACAGGTCAGACACGGTTTCGACACGAAAGCACGCTCAGCGAACAGCGAAGCCTAATCTCGAGTTCCCTCTAGACACGATGTTCGCGATGAGGCCCTCGGGGAACCTTAAGAACACAGTGGCAGCAAGCCACGGCCTTGATGCTCGACTGAATTCCGATACCCAGTCGATGTAGCTGCACATCAAGAACCGCGACGCATGGTTCTCGTCTGGGGTTCGTTCCAAGGGAGAGGCCAGCGGCGGATTTCACAGACGCGAGGAAAGCGAGAGGCGCTAGATGCCCACATCCGAGCTCCTACGATCGATTTTAGGAACTGTGACGTCACTAAAGAACGCTACTGCTGTTACCCTCGAGTTCATAAAGCTCGCTTCTACCTACATGTGAACACTGTGAAAGAATGTCAGGGCTTTACGTGTCCCAATCTCCCTTTTCACAAACAAAAGTGACAGCAAGGCCCATTCACATTGTGAAAGGCAGGTGCAGTTTTACACAGGGAACAAACTACAGGCGTCCTGCAACCCAGCTAAATGCACAGCCTCGGTACGAAGTTCACAAGCCCAGTTAGCAGCTCCAAGCTTGTCTACGACAGAAACCATCTCGCACTAACAGTGCACGCCGGCATTTGGAAACCCGTCTCGCTCTGGACGCGGCTGTTAATGAAAACAGATCTTAATCTGTCAAACTGCCGTGCGTCTCTTGCTGCAGGGGGTGCTGACCTAGCTAGGGATCGCATAAAAAGATTCATTTACCACGAGCGTTCTCTACTGGAAGCAATTCATATAGTTTATACACACATGCATGTCTAATCCCATTACAGCAAAAACAAGGTTTTTTTGTATTGTCAAATCCTCAACTCTCTCACCACGCATGCGCCACCGGACGTGTTCACTACACAGGCTGAAAGCGAGGCTGGCCATGCAGCAATCGAGAGTACCATCTTCCGGTCTTGTTTGATATGTCGCAAGTAATCAGAATCAAATGCAATACTGTGTGCTTTATTTGCTGGTTGCGCTGCACACTGTGACCCTTCACCTCGTCGGCCGGGGGGAGGGGGAAACAGGGGGCTCGGTGACGCACGTGTAGTTAAAGGTCAGGTTCACCGAGAAGTAAGGGGTAGGGAAGAGGATGCTACACCGGAAGGGGTGGTCTCCCTTGCAAAAAGCAGCCGTTGTGACACGCTTGCTGCAGACAGTAGGCTCTTTCTGACTTACCTTACCCGATTTGGGAGTTCATTATATACATGCATGAAAGCAATCTTCATGATCTGAAGACTTCACCAGACGGGACTGGGGTTGGGGCTGAGGCGGGGAGTAGGCAAGGGTGGGTGTTGTGCATGGAGGCTGAGCTTTTCCGAGCGCAGAGACGGCGAAAACCTCCCCTGCTCACCCCCACTGCCTCTCGTAAACACACCTACTTGCTGATCAAGGACCCTGAATCTCGTGATCAAACAAAAACAGTACAGAAATGGAAACAAAAGGGCGTTTTGACAGACGATACAGAGGAAGGCCTGTATAAAGGGAAATGTTCTGTTTTGATACTAAGCAAGCCGGCACGCAGTCTTTGTGAGTGTTTTTTTTAAAGCGTTCCTGGTGTCCAAAAAGCAAAACCATTTATGCTGACACAGCAACAAAATCCCACTAACCCTGACATATTTACTATGCACTGAGCATTTAGTTATCACACACCAGCCGTGCAAGGCAGGTTCCTATCTATAACTGCACTATAACAACTTTTTCCTGCTGTCGTAAAAGCTTTTTTGGGGGTGGGGGTGGGGGTGGGGTGGGGGACGATTCGGCAGAAAGGTCACAGAGATGTGGAAATTTGGGTAGACGGGGCATCTCTATAACACAGAACGTTGCTCTCTTGAATTCCATTGTGTTCTTTATTTTTAATTGCTTCGGTTCTTTATTTCAATTGCTTCAGTTCTTTATTTTAATTGCTTCACCCCCCCCCACCCCATAATTCTCAAACCTTCCTTCTGTGTAACGAACGAACAAGCTTTACCGAGCAGGCCATCGGCCCATTTCATGATGGAAATAACAACAACGGGACAGTAACAGTGTCGGGGAAAAAAGTTTAAGAAAAGCAGATCTCCTCTTAAGCACCTGTGCGCTCACGCATGCACACGGCCACGCGCCCACACATCACTAGAACGCTTGCAGATGACGCTTTCAGCAAGCGTCTAGACTTCTCTGTTCAATCGCCTGATAGAGACACGCGCAAGGCGGCACGTCAGTTTGCGAGAGTTATCGCACATAAGTACAGAAAGTCTAAACTGAGACAGAAATTTATCGACTTTTTAGGAACGAACAGATCACGCAAATTGGGATATCTCGGAAAAATCAATGCAAATGTAATTCATCTTCTTCGCTATACAATAGCATTGCGTATGCACTGCGTAAATTCTGGGACACGAATGTGAGTTTTGTGACAATATAGAATACTAATTTCCAGCCTAAATTTCATCAAAGCATCTCTAACACTTGGGTGCCTCAGCTCTGAAAACTATCCATTGATTGCAACGTCTGTTTGGAACAAAGAGTAAAGACAAAAACGGTGGCTACATGAAATCTTGCTGTGCCAGTCTTGTTTACAGCAATCCACAAGTCTTAATCTGAAATTCTTCAAAACAGTTTCGCATCTCCAACTCCCTGGTTCCTCCCACCTAACAAAGACCAGCGACAAATAGCTTAAAAACTTTTTAAAAACAAAACAAAACAATAATAATAGTAATAATAAAAAAACTGTGAGATAGGAAGGACAAAAGGGAGACTCTAGTCACCCAAAGTGTACGTCCTTCACACTGATAGCGCCTCAGGCCAGACAAATGGCATCGTCTTGGCCAAATTCCCAATGCGTGCACAATAAAAATGCTCAGTTTACAGTTAAGGCAGAACTCCACAGAATTGTATTCATTTCTCTATTATTGATTTTTTAAAAACTGAAATCTGGGCCAGGAGCAGCAATACAGCACTGGACAAATCTAAGAGAAAACGTGGAAAACCCAACTGCAGCTGACACTTCATAAATAATAAGTAACACAATCAGTTTAAAAATTACTTCAGACCGTAAGCGATAAATGCCGAGTAGGATTGCTATTCTAATACAACACGAATAACCGGTAGACATTAAATGACTACACTAACATCTGTCTCCATCGCGTAGCATCTGTAGGGACGGAGCCAAGGTCGCTGTACCGGGACACCGTTCTGCTCCTCCCAAAGGCCCCCTTCCACCACTGCTGCCATCCCCTGCTCGTATCGGCTACATCAGCCACGCAGCAAGAACTGCTCAACCTGAAATATGAGGGTTTTTTTCGTCCCTTCTCTTGCAGCAGACGGCTTTCGCTGTCTATAACGTACATTTTTCTATAACGTACGATCACAACGGTTATAAACGCCACAATGGGTGCCGTAATAAATCTGCCATCTTGACACGGGTCCACCTTCCACTGCAGCCGCGTAAAGCCGGCATCACATGGGGCGACCAAGTCGAAGGAAGGCCCGCTAAAGAACAAGTACGATTAAACCGCAAGACCTTTCCCTGAGTCTTCTTGAGTCCGTTATTTGCCCCCCCCCCCCCCCCCCCCCCC